>QOKR01000350.1:0-48235 GCA_016880985.1 Phytophthora idaei
ACAGCAATTCATACATTTCCGTAAATTGTAACGCATTTGTGGTATTCATACGGGGGTTGAAGAAGGCCGTGTACAAAATCCGAACAAATCAATTTACGGGGATTTGGCGCCATTATTTATGGGTCAGACAATCAACGATCATGTATTCTTCTTATGGGTAAGGTTTGCTATGGATCATGCTTGGACAGTTCAGTCTACCATTTCCCTGGACCACGAAGACAACCGAGGCGCTGCTGAGGTTGCGCTACGACGTGGTAAAATATATGTTTGATTGGTCCAAGAATTCGAAGCAACTCAGTGCTGCGTGGGATTATCTTGTAGCAGAGACTTATCACATTGGCGGACAGAAGGCGGTAAAGATGATATGCGATGTTGTTTGTGGAACTAATTATAGTTCTAATGCTAATGCATTTACTACTAGTTAAAGCACATGCGCAAGCAGTACACGGTATATCGTGTCCCGTTCCGAGACACTGGCAACGACACCGAGGTACCATTGAGTGATCCCCGCGCTATGCGGCAATGTGCGACGTGTGGAGGGATCTTGATTGAATGGGTACCGAGGCATTCGTTTCGAGTGATACTCCCGCGCAGCGAACGGAGAATTGTGCAGCGAATGGAGCGCATCAGCGCAATCACGAAGAAGACCGTGGGATCAGTTGTGGACAAGAGTCTCGATGAAAGCGGACAAGGTGCTACCGAAAGAGGGCAAAGTACCAGTGGGTGGAGACGGTACTCTGGCAAGCGAAACCGTGAAAAGACAGAAACTGCTGAAGGCATGAGATCTATCGGTACTGGGCTGAGTGATATTCAAGACATCAAAAAGTGTGACGTGATGTCCGAGAGCTGACTCAAACCGTACATGCACAGAAGCAAGCAGTTAATAATTCGCTGCAATTTCTAGCATCGAGCAACGGCAACATGCAGGATCTCGCGGCAAACAACTAGGCAGCTTTTCGAAGGATTTATTACTAGTGACAAATTAAAATGGCAATAGTATTCCTCTTTAAGGCCCAACTGATATTGGGCTCGTATAGCACCGTGTTATTAACACGACGGTGCAGTTGCCCCCCAAAATTAAATTACACATTTATACAGCTGTCATGAACGATCATATTCCAGATATTCATCCTGACGACAACGGATAGCGTTCACTTCATTGAGCAAAACCGATAAATGCATCCTGACCATAACGAATAACGTTCACTTCGTTGGGGAATTCTAGATATACATCCTGACTACAATGAGTAACGTTCACCCCGTTTTGTGAAACAGGATGGTACCGGGCAAGTTCATCTCCTTTTCAGAACGAAGACAGCCGCTGAAACGTATTGTTGCGTACCGGTCTCTAATATACTTTTATTCAAGGACATCTTTACTCAACTCCTACTTCGTTTAAGCACCAGCGATGATATCGAATATCGCTTTGAAATGGGAACTTGCGCGTTCGCTACAGCCGGGGAAAACAGCATCCGGTATCGATCTTGACTTAGTGCAATTCCTTCAGAAATTAGACCATAATTACGTGAGCTTGGGGTCGCAAAACTTAAAAAGAGGCACATAGCAGATAGAAGAATAGAAAGGCTATTAGCAGGTTGGCGTCCCAATATCGTAATGAGCAGCACAGTGCCAATTGAAGATTTAAGCGTACTTGGCGTTAGAATGAACATTACTTGCAGAACATAATATCCTGGACACGGTTGGATATCATTATATTAAATTCGTTGAACCAGTTCCCTGTGGTTTTGACTTCGACTGGCACGTAACTGTCCTAACAAACTTGTTTCGAGGACATATGCATCCGTTGCGCTAAAATCTCATAATAGAGCCAATCCGAATGACACGCACCTGACTAACGAGTTAAATTTGAGGACAGCCCTAGTGGCCTTTTCCAGCTGCAACGAATCTTTACACCAACGTCAATTGAGCTTAGATCTCACGGTGAAGACCGATGGGAATGGCACGTACTCTAGACGGCTCCTAACTGTTTTTGATTGATTCCAGTTTTTCTACCTTATCCAAACAAAACTTATGATACGTACTCCCTGTAAATTGTTGGCTACCTGAGACTACATGTGCCATATCTAAACTCTATTTAACTATTTAAAAGCGTTTAAATTTTTAATGTAAACACTGCTGGAAATAAACTCGCTAGAATCGATAAAGGTTAACAGTGAGCACACTTGGCCCTGGCCTGCATAAATACGTGGAATTTGATTTAAAAATCGAATGGTTTATAGCATCGTAGTCCGTTCCCGGTCCGTTCTCAACTATCGGTTTTCGTAAATGACGCCTGAGACGATGGACACTCCACTCTCGCCGCCCCAGTGTGGATGTGAGCGATTTTCATAAGACATACATGTGAAAAACTTTGTTTTGTACGCCAAGGTAAGCTAAACTCCCAAGTGTTGAAACTTTAGCGACTGCCCAGAAGAAGATGGCATGCTGGCTGGACTCAGGAAGCTGGGATAGTCAACGGGGCTGTGGCATCAAATAATTTTGAGTGATGTATAATTGATTAGGTGGTAAATCAGAAGTAGAATATATGACGCGATATGTCGGCGACTTCAACATACCTAGTACCCTATCATCAAAAATCAAAACATATTCACACTTGAATACATGTTAAGTTGGATTGATATTTGGCAAGTTTGGTTCGAAAAAGCTGTTGGGTTTTGCAGGATCACAATTCAATTGGCACCCTGCTAGACAAAGTCCGCCAAGCCAGACGTGAACCAACCAGTAAGCATGCTGAAGAGCAGCCAAGCTCCGTGATCATCGCTAGTTGGGCTGACCAAGCATCGCCTGGCCAGACTCCAATCTCGCACAGGCTAATTGAAGAAGCTTCCTCATCTGCAACTTGAGCATCTTCAACGTCATCCTCGACGAATAACGGAAATGCGCACCATCCCGATAACACTTCATAAGATTGTGGCGGACAATCGTAGCAACCACAAAGTTTGCTGCACCATTAGAGGTCTGCTGACTCAATACACTTTGTAGCACCCGAAACCTTCCCTTCCATATCCCGAGTGTGTAAAAAGTTAAACTGCTTCTGAAGAGACGATAGCAAGCCACCTTCCTCACGTGAGATACTGCGCGTGAGGTACTGTGCGTGAGGAAGGTGACTTGCTATCGTCTCTTCAGAAGCAGTTTAACTTTTTTACACTCTAGCACTCGCAGGACGGTACTATTAGACCAAGAAGTAAAGCACAACTGCCGTCGCCGATGAAGTCGGTGCTCGTTGGAATAATGGTGTCGATCGATCGTTCGATAGTGCTGTGCTGCCAGCATTTCCGATCCGACCATGAGCCAGGACGTACTTCCAACATTAGAAATACGCTGTCCGTTGTCACAATTGCTTGTACAAGGAGGGCAGGATACACCTTTCGGCCGTAAAATCCATCGAAGGCATTAGGACGCTCAATTGGAAGCAGAGATCCGTCAACTGCACCAACAATACCCAGGAATGGTGCCGAGATTCAACCCCAGTCTCGATAGCACTCCACCCAGGTCGATCCATGGGGAAAGAAAAAATTGAGATGCTGCCCCATTCAGTACACACACTACTTCGGTGGTAATCGCCATGCCGTAGCTCCTTGACATCCCCATCGCGGCGCCCAACTCGCGATAACCACCCGAAGACCCCACAAAATATATCGCTACGGCTACTTGTTGAACGAGTGCTGTTTGACTTTTGCTGCTGCAAACCGAATACTCTGGGTCTTTAGAAAGCTTGCTATCTTCAAAAACGTGTATTTGGTGCAGCGAAAGGTGTCGTCGAGCCAGCTCGAAGAGGCGGCTGAATGCAACATGGGCTCAAAGTCAAGTACTGTAACAGCCAGAATATGTTTTATGCTACGTGTAGGGTTGGGTTCATTGTCTTCAGCTAGCAGCGTAACCACCTAGCCAACTGCAACACATACAGCAAGCACCACCTTCTCGGAGTCCTCCATCGAGTTATAGTGAGCCTCGCGTCTCCAGGTCCGTTTCCTTCTCTACCTCAAAGAGGTAGAGACGAAATGGGGGCTCCATCACTAGTTGTGAGGTTGTACTCAGGGCTCAGTCATTGCAATAAAGAAATGTATTAGTTGTTCTTCACAACAATATGAATTAAATGCATATGAAGGCGAACAATAATAAATAAGTGAGGAATACCTATTGCATTGTCCTTCAACACAAACACTGACACTAGTTGTCGTCAGTGTCATCGACATCAAGACTCATCAGCGTATTTGCATCCCAAAACATACGGTTAGCACGCAGAAACACGATCATCTCAAAGTTCATCGGGAGCAGAGATGCATGCTGTGGCGTCGTGACCAGCCTGCATTGCGATAACAGCCTCTCGCAGTGGTTGCTGGTTGGAGGTATGGCGGCGACGATCGGGTTGTACCGCGGCGTCACGTGCTCGGGGATCGGACGCGATTGTAGCAGCGCCGTTGCGAAGTCCTCAGCATCACTTCGTGCGCGCGTCCGAGCACCCGAACCATTCGACCATAGGGTGGGCTCAGAAGCAGCAGCTTCCAGCTCGAACGGATGGAGAACCCGTAACGCTTCTGGCGTCAAGTCAGCTTCCGTACTTCGAGAAACCTAGTAAGACATTTAGCAACATAAGTCGTTTAGCGCAACTTTCAGCAACATAAACGCAGCACGATAGCAACTCACCTTCACGACAGCGCTCACAAACACCGGAGAGTGGACTATGGCGGCGTCCAGTGCGTAGGTAGTCACCCGCAACAGAGAAGATTTCAACCATCTTGTCAAGTAAAAGCCACACGGCCTTCATCGATACCGAATCCTCTTGCAGCTTTTTGCACACGCTGTTGAACATCTTCAGGCTCTCAACGAGAGCAACGATGCTTCTGTGCGCAGCTGGCTCAGGGATTAGGTTGTAGACCGCATCAACGCATCGCGGATACGCACGTACCGCTCCAGCATCATGAAGGTGGAGCTCCACCGCGTAGCTTTCGCACGCAATGGCGCCAAGCTGATATGGCGCCGGAGCTCCGCGCAGTTTTTGATAGTCCGTAGCGCCACCATCAGCGCGCTCAGCGCGCCAACCAAGTCCTCGTGCTCAGCCAAAAAGCTTTTGGTTGCTAGGTCGAAACGGTGAGACGCGCAGCCGACTAATGGGACGCCAAGGAGGGTTGCCGTCAGATGATTGGTGGCACAATTATATCCAACTAGAAACTTCAGTGACTCTTCTGATTGGCCAAAAATCACCAACAAGTTCCGAATGTAGGCACAATGCGAGGCGGCAGTGAGGTCCGCCTCATCGAGGGGTGCTACGGCCAGTAGCATGTAGAACAACTGGCCGTCTTTCCAAAAGACGATGTACATCGGAACATAATGCTCCGAAAAGCAGCTCCAGCCGTCGTACATGGCACCAAAATGGGAAGGATCGCTTTGGCAATCTCCTTCTCGACGGCTCGCGTGGTTGCTGCCATTTAATTCTTGAGCGTTTTCGAGGAAATGAGCTACAGACGGGACATGGAGCAAGTAGTTGGGTGGTCCACCTCAGATAGACCCATGTGTCGGTCAACCACCCACTCCAGTCAGTGGTAGGTATTGGCGACCTTGTCGCTTTCAAAGCCAAACGAGTGTAGGTTGCCCGCCAAAGAGCTGGTGTGGGCAAGGTAGTCGGTCTCGTAGTCGATGGTTGTCTCACAAGTGGTTGATCAGGTTACCGTAGCCACTGGAAGGGAGCTGGCGGCGCACTTTGTTGCAGTAGTTTCACTTGAAGTAGTGGTCAGGTAGGGCTGCAAAGAGCACGTGGCAGACGTCGGCGTTCTTGGGTATTGCGAAGGGTAGAAGTGCGGGTAGTTTGTGCTTGAAGTCAAATTGATAAGTGAAGTGCTAGCGACCTAGCTGTTGGTCGGGGTACGGGTGGTTTTTAGAGATCACTGGACAGCATAAGCGCAAAAGATAAGACTTAGCCTCACTATTCGATAAAAAACGCAAGATGTTTACGACTCCGACTTGAATAAAGTGTGCTGCTCAAGAATTAACTTGACTCAACTATGGAAACAGTAAATGTCGGTGAATATCAATAATATGCCAGGTTGCCCGAAAGCAATAATAATAAATGTGGTAAGAAAATATCAATGTTATTTATTATAATATTTTGTTCCGAGCACTGGTTGTACTAGTCGGAGTTTAACCAATCAGTTGCTGGTTTGATTTTAGATCGTTGTTAGAGGCACTGAGTGGCGCGCACATAGGCGGGACATTGGGGTACGCAGTGGGTGTTCCTATAGGCACTCGACTGCCTCCAGCTACAAATCGGCACTGAGTTGTGTAGTATTGGCACCGATTACATATAAAGGGGGTATTCTATTCAAATAGCTTTCCAAAACTTCAGCAAATGTAGAGATTTTGATGAGTGGCTCAGGTGGCTTGATTCAGTGAATGTTACGGGAAGGTTACACGAGTGGAGATGCAGCTGTTAGAGATGTCCCAATGTGCAGAAAACTCGTGTAGGTTATGGCGTCTATGCCGGAACCGCACCTCGCGTCGCCCTGCTTTTCGTTGAGCATGTACTAGGACAGTGTTCCCACGACTCTTATCAGGATCAGCGTATATGTGTCCGTCGGCAGGTAGTACAACAGGTATGTGGGCACGCGGGCGGGGAGCCTGTTGGGATGGGGATAGACAGCTTGGGGGTGTTGGAGCTTGTTTCGGAAATGAACGGACCGAATCGATGGCGCAGAACGGCTCCGTTTACAATCCTTTATGCACCTCCATGGTGCGCTAACCACTGAGTGGGAGCTGGAGCTGGTCAAATCACATAAAATCAAGAGACTGAATAGAGGCACTTATTGAGATCGTAATTACAGGGATTGATACAGCACGAATCCAATAAATTACCGTAGATATCTTCCAGGCATTCTCGACATTTCAAAAATCTGAAGCGTGACACCCCTCCCCCCCTTTCTCCCATCCTCAAACTTTTCTGTGCCTCTCATTCGGAGTTTCGTGTGTTTTGACCATAAGTGGACGGTCAGTTCGGGAAGCTTTCGGCGTACGTTGGGGCAATGGGGGGGGTCTTGGTTCTTGCTGTAAATGTCGTTAGCATGCTGGTGTATAGGAGAATGAGTGATAGTGAACCGGAGGTGCACGTACCGCCGGCAGGCTTGTGGGAAAGTTCGCCGATTGCCAAGGAATGGCACGAAAGTTGGGAAGCCTTCAAGGACTATCTGGAAAGGTACCAGGAGGATACCCACCAGCTCTTTCGACTTCGCAGCTCAACTTCGGTAGCTCGCCGCAACGCCGAAATCAAGGACCATGCTGGTGGCAGTTCCAGCGAAACGTCGGATTCAGGGCCAATGCTTATCCCGCAAGAGCTCAAGACATTTTGGGCGAAGTACATCTGCACCCACGGGTGACGGCGAAAACGTCGCAGTACAGGCTAGCGCAAGGCCTACTTTGGCAAGTCAACGGAGTGTAAAGCTGATATTAAGGCCGCTGAGACGTGGAACAAAGAAGAACGGAAGTTCATGGTCCGTGTTACAGGCTCCAGTACGAGCCACAAGCATCGTGTTGATCGAGCTGTCTACGAGAACCATCCGTCGGTGCGTCGTGTTGAAGATCCTGTACTTCTAGCATTTGTTGACGTGATGCAGTCTTCTGGATCGAAGCCCAAGCGAATTATGCGGTTACTTCGCGAAAAGACAGGTACAGCTACTGTTTGCTCGGCTGTAATTGCTACATTGTCTTACATCGTAATGTGATCTATTTTGTAGGTCACAACGTGACACTTCGTGACGTTCACAATATGGTTGCGAGGATGCGGGAAGAGCGCCGAGGCAGTGATACTGTCGAGCAACGTCTGGAGACTCTTCTGCGAGGATTTTGCGGGCGGCGAGGAAACCGCCCGTCAGTGTTTGTCGATGATGAATCCCTGGCGCAAACGTTCACGTTGCAGACGCGTCAAATGAGGCGATTGTTCAAGGCTTTTCCGGAGGTGCAGTTTGTGGATGCTACGCATAACACAAACGACTCAAGATACAAACTGTTATCATTATGATTAACGACGTGTACGGCCATATAATTAGCGATACCTATCGGTATCTCTAGGCATCTATGGTACTCATGCGCCTACCAAATATGTATCTGAAGGCATCTCAATGCTTCCGTTTGTGCTAATTATACTGTATGTATGATTAGGGGCAATACGAGCAGCACAGTCTAATGGAAACGAGAGTGCAGAGTGCCTGACAGATGCCATCGAGGCGTTCAAGTTCTCAAACCTCTCTTGGGAGCAGATACGGGTGATTGTAATCGACAAAAACATGGGAGAGCTGAGTTTGTTGGAGTCGCATTTTCCACATGTCAAAGTGATTATCTGTTACTTCCATCTTAAGAAATACATCCGCTCCGAAATGGCCAAGAGCGAGTACGGTGGACCAAGCAGCTTTGACATGGACCAGGTTGAAGACGCCGTGGCCATGTTGAGAACAGCGCCAACGAACGAGGATTACACAAAGTACCTCAAGTACCTGTATTTCCTGCTGGATAACGCACATCTAACCTCAAATTACAACACCCCGGAGCCTAAGCATACGTTCCTCCAGTACTTCATGAAGAATTGGGACCATCAAAAGGAGCGTTGGGCTGTGTATGTATTCCGTTCAGACGTGCCACACCTGTGTAATCACACCAACAACCGGTAAGTGTGTAAATGGTTCTATTTTGAAGCTGATTGATTAACTAACTGTGTGTGTCAGACTTGAGGCGTCCTGGGGTCACATTAAAGAGATCTTGAAACCTGAAATGCCTCTCGATGAATGCGTTGACACGCTCATTTTTGTGCAGGCGGTGCAGAGATGGACTACAGCAAAAGGATGACTGCCGTGCGATACATGCACTATCTGATGCAGAACTTGAACAACTATCACGAGAGGTGAGCACGCACGCATACCGTCAGATTGAGCAGCAGTACTGGATTGCAAAGGACCGCACTACCCACTACGAAATGAACGAAGTCACGTCAAACATGTACATAGTGTCAGGTGGCAGTGATGGAAACACTTACCATGTTGATACTTCGGTGCGTGCTATGCATTGATATCTATTGCGTTGTTTCCGACCATTAACAGTGCTGCCTTTTGATGATTACTATACAGAAATACCGCTGTTCGTGTGTTATCATGCGTACCATGCTTCTGCCATGTCGACACGTGATGTACTGTAGACTGGTCAATGATAAAAGTGCGATACCAGTTCGGTATATTGAACGGCGGTGGAGGTTGTCGAGCAAGCTGAACCAGCCTGCCGAAGAGGAAGATGCCCCTGAAGATCAAGTCTCACGAAAATCGTTTCACGTCCGCGAGTCAGCAATGGTAGCAAGGAAGCATTACGTTCTCAACGGTACCACCAAGTTCAAAACGGCTTGTCTTCGAGGCACTCAAATTGCGGACATCGTGAGCAGGAACAGGACTTCAGTATTCAATGAGATGATCACTGCGTTGGTCAAGTTTGAGGAGATCATCAAGGATGGACCTGTGCCGTTTGTTGGTCGTGACGATCACTGGATTGACCCGTTGTCGTAACTGTCATCGTTGTCGCCGTGCGAGATGCCGTCTACCGATGTTTCGACCACAACTACAGCAGGCAAGCAGACAACAGAGTCAATAGACCAGCTGGCTCTCGACAAAGACCTGCCTGCTCTGATGACCTGTCACAGACACTGCCCATTGCACCAGAATCTCCCAACAAAGCGCGTACGACTGCCGATACATCAACTGTGACTACTGAAACAACCGCGGTGACTGCAGGTGCACCAGCGGTGGCTACAGGTACACCCAGTGCCTCTACAGGTACAGATACAGCGGCTACAGGTACAGCTACGATTACCGCTGGCACCGATGAGATGCATGTAAGTATCCTGACAAAACGACAGCCAACGAGCTCAGTCAGCGAGGGTCAGATGCACCCCGCCGTGCATCCTTCACTATCAGCAAGAGTGCGAAGAGTCGCGGTCGTCCAAAAGTGCGGAAGCAGCAGAAAGTATCCCAGAAGAAGAGCCGAATGTCTCGCGGAAAGCAAAAGGCAATGAAGTTGGTCCAAGGAACACTTGCTCCAGTTCCAAGTCTAAGCAATCTCTTGAAAGTGCTTGATGACGATTACAGCTACAATGACCTCAAGAAGCCAATGCAGATACTCTCAGAGCATTCGCTGCAGCAGACTAAGAAAGCTATCGCCGGGATACTTACTCCTGACGAATGTGAAACTGATATTCGGTACATATTCCCGCAATGCTTTGTGACGAAAGCGCAAAGTGGTATCCAGCAGTTCCGCCAAGCGCTTGGTGTTGACTGTGGCGCAGATGCCGTTGGTGTACGAGTTCCTCGCTTTGGTATTTACCAACTCAAGGATATTAACGCGATGGACCGATGGCACCGTGTGGTAAAACAATGTTTCGGATACAGAAGAAGCGATAAATTGGGCTGCTAACACCGCCAACATGCGCATCGCTGTGCCGGTCGAGCTTTCCGATGGAGTAAGCGACGACGTCGCGGAACGTGAGCAGAAAATCAAACGGCTGTTGCTGCGGGGTGGACGGTTTACTACGGTTGGAAGTTTGCCCTATCTGTCGTTGCTGACGCTGCGTGAAACGGAATGGGCAGATGATAGCTGCATGGGGCACTTATTGGCACTACTGCAATTGGAACACCAAAACGTGGGTGTTGTTGACCCTATTTTCCATAATCTCGCTGAGAGGGAAGACAAACTTCGCGTTATAGCTGTGAATTTCAGAGCTTAGCGAGTCTAATGCCGTTGCAGTTTTTAGGTAATAGTGCTGTCGGCTTGATTTGGACTTGTCGAGTCGATACTGCAACTAAGTAGTGGTGTGTAGTTGTATCTTGTAGTTGAGTAAAGCAAGACAGTATCAAAATGAACAAGTCGCTTCATTAGCCATTTAGATGACAAACTATGGAATGCACTTCAGTAGATAACGAAGTCGTAGAAATAGCAAAAGTGCTGGGCTCGGCTTTGGTGGCAAATTGATACCACGGATGAAACACTCGAAAAACATAAGCACCATCACACCGCAGCTTGCTACATCCGGTTGTCGAGACCTGGTTTCCTTCTTGATTTCCATTGTAGCTTATATTTTATCAAACAGGTCGCAGAGCGTCTTGTCACACATTTCGTAGTACTTCGATTTTCTCGCTTGGAGTGGGTCAAAAAGCGTGATAGATCGGTTTCAGGTCGAATGTTGAACACAATTCCGCACCAATGGTTGTTGTCAACATGCAGTGCCAACAACACTAACTCCTTTGAAGCACTGAAAGGGCCACCACTGTACTGTAGCGCGTGGTATTCGCCGACAGAGAGCCTATACTCTGTCGTGGAGGCGCTTGCTTGCGCAGACACCGAGGTAGTGGTATCTGCAGAAGCAGGCTCTTCCACTGGCTTCTTCGTTGGTGAGCTCATCGCGAAATGAGCTCGAATTTCCCGGAGAGTTGACGATCTCGTCAATTCTTTGATTGACGTGTTAAGACTGGCACGTCTTATCTTAACGGGGGGGATGGTGTAGCGGGGTTACAGGCAAGTGGCTACACGTAGCCACTTGGCTACATGGATGGTTCTCGAATATTGGTGTAAGACACACCAATGTTTACACTTTGCAGACCACTGGTCTGTATGAATATAGGCTTCCTATTGGTAGATACGCATTCCTTTCTACCAATTAGAATAGCAGGATTCTGACAGCCATCGGATGGCAGAATACCTTTCATATAGGATATCAGTTTTAGGAGGAAACCCAGTCCAGACATAAATCATAAATAACAGTTCTCATTTTAACCCAAAACGGCTTTTAGCTTTTCTTATTTTAGTAAATCTATACTTTCGGACGAAAGTATACTTAATCTAAGTTTAAGCAAACGACGCTTCCTCGTACACGTGCGCTAACGTGTAAGACGAAGTAGTGGGCACAGAGTTGGCCCATTTCACCGTGGAAGCACAAGCGGAGCGAAGGCAACAAATTTAGAAAGCTCAAGACGAAGAACTATGGTGGTCCGAGTTGAAGGCATACCTGAAAGGAGAGTTCGAACAGCTTACGCATCGCCGAGCTGATTCGCTGGTAAAATTGCAGACAACTTTGTACTCTGTGAAGAGAGCCTGTTATACCGCCAAGACAAAACCCGCTGACAGAGCGAACTCGGCGAATCAAGCCGAGATCTTGCCGAACTGTCATAATTCGATCGAAGGAGACCACCAAGGCATCGTCAGTACGTACCATGGAGTCAGGACTAATTATTTCTGGATCAGCTTGTATGCCGATGTGATTAAGCATGTCAGAGCCTGCGAAGCCTGTCAGCTGATAGGTTACTCGCCGAGAAACGTGGAGCCAGACTGACCGTTCCACGTCATGTCCATGGATTTCGTGGTACCGCTACGACGAACTCGGCGAGGCAACGCAGCGTTCTGTTGTTTCAAGATGACTTCACGGTGTTTGTCATCGCTAAGGATATGAGCGATACTGGGGCCATCGAGGTGGCGAAGGCGTTTGAGGAGTGTGTCTTCAGACACTTTGGAGGTCCACCGTTGATACGACACGATCGGGATCCGAGGTTCACGAGCGAAGTGTTTCAGAAGTTCTCCGAGATGGCGCAGTCGAGATCAAGAGCTACGCTGAGTTACCGGCCATAGGCCAATGACCAGCAAGAGAGGTCAGTGCAGACAATGATTCAAACAGTATGAGCTTACGCTCGAAAACCCTCTTCAAGCTGACTGGGACGACATATATGAGAAGATGGTTAATGCCATTAATAACTCGAGATATTCAACTCGGAGAGAGATTCCGTTTTACTTGGTTCATGACTGGGACGCGCGGTCTACACTCAAGGTTATGACTACATCGGGGCGACAGGGGTATAAACGCTCAGGGAACTCGGCGGATGCCGTTGAACGGCACCGAGAAGCCAACCGACAACGAGAAGTGGCCTTGCGCTTAGCCGCCGCATTCCAAGTTCGAGAGAAGATTCGGTTGGCTCGGGAACACAACAAAAGACTGAGTAGAACTGATTGGGGGGGGGGCAATCCCGAACTCAGCGCAAGGTGAGACCGAGTCCACCGAGCAAGAAGCTGAGTCAGCCGAGTCGAATAAGGCCTTGTTTACAGAAACTGATCAAGTTTGGTTGTTCATGGAACGAGTCAAATCGGGAAGCTGGCACATCGGTGGTATGGGCCGTTCTGAGTGAAGAAGAAACTTGAGGAATTCGCCTTCGAACTAGAACTGCCCGATAAGAGCGGCTACAGGTTCTACCCAGTGAATCAGGTAGTTCGGCAGAAGGCGGTCACTGATCTCGGTGAAAGACCAAAGACCAGATTAACCGCCGAGCTCAATGAGTCCCATCGTTTCTATTTTGATGAAGACCTGCTACCAGAAGATAGCTGGGAGCCTGATACGACTGCAAACCAGTACGAAGTCGAAGCGATCCTGGACAAGGAGCTAACGTTATCGACGATCACGTCACGATCTCAACGAAAGTTCAAAGTCAAATGGTTTGGATACGATGAGCCGACATGGGAACCTCTTTCGAACCTGTCTTGCGGAGGACTTCTGCTTGACTACCTGCAACAGAAGAACCGTGAAACCCGTCTGCAAATATTGCAAGTTGCAGACGAGGACTAAATGCTATTACACCAAAAGAAGTTACACCAACTCTGTGGATGGCACCGGCTGAGTTGAGTTGTAAATGCTACTGAGTCAACATTTGCATAAGTATATGGAAGGACGAAGTCGAAGCCGCTAAGGAATAGGTCGTGGACAAACTAGAAAGAAGGTGACTCAGAATCAGGAAGCGCCGGACTCGGTGGATCCGGTTGCTGACTCGGCTGATTCAGCGGAGAACCCGATGACGACGGAGCAAGCTGGGGTTGGGGAGGCGCTGAGACGGTCGAGCGAGGAGCCACCACCGGAGACGCTGCAGTCGCAGCCGCAGCAAGGAGACCCATAGTCGAGCACCCCAGCAAAACAGACGCAGAAGCTGAGTTAGCGGAACGGTTGAAGTGGTCACTGATTTAGGTGACCCTTTGTGCTGGGGTATGGATGACGCCTGAGATGGCGAACCGAACAAGGACGTGTTCAGCGAAGCGCCACGACTGTCAGGAGAACCCAGTCCATCGTCAGCCGATTCGCTACCATCGGATTCACCGTCGGAGTCAGGGCCGAGTTCACCGAGCCCAGTCCCTGTAAAGATGTGAATGCCATCCCGATTCACCCGAGGTGGAACGCCATCGGCAACTCGAGGAGAAGCCGGCCCAGCCAAGTCGACATCTTCCTCGATTGCGTATTCTACGACACGTGGATTTATGCCACGAGGAGCGAAGATTATGAAGTCACGTTCTGCGCGCGGAAGCAAGTGTGCGGAAGGGACCATCCGCCACGACGCCCGGAACGGCTCTTTCACATCCACGACGTGAGCGCACTGGGTCCAATCAGTGCTGGAAGGAATCCAGAGAGGTTGATCGACGAGTAGTGCGGTACTGCTGGATCAAAACACACCTCAGCGTCGATCAACGGAGCCGGTTGTCCGCCGAGTAGATACGTAACAGCCCAGTAAAGGTTGTCATACGCAGAGACAACTAGAGAGCGTAGGGCATCACTCCGGCGTTTCCACGCCAGCTTGTCCCGAGTACAGAGCTCGAACATCTTAGTGAGCTCCTCTGGAGTGACCGACGGATTCAAATCCGGATGGAGACCCATCAGCACACTCGATAGTGGCGTCGCTCGTACAGTGCCAAGAGTAACCAAGTCGATTGGTCATCGCGAGTAGTGGTCTTGCCGGAAGCCGGCAACCGCAACGGTACTGGATGGGCCCTCACCCCGCATCTTGACCCACATATGACCGAGAACTTCCATCAACGACGAAGGCTGAGTTTGCGAAGCCATCCGCCGCCGAGCTTTTTCAAACATGGATGGAGAGGAGAAGAAAGGAAGCTTGGGACGCATCCGCCGGAGTCGTTGACATGGATGAGTCGAGTTGAAGACGCTGATGAAGCTCAAAGATCCATTAAAAAACAAGGCGTCGTCGGCACTCTGTCTTTCCCATCGACAGGCTCCAGTCGGACCTGGTCACTTTGTCACTCCAAGATAGCAGTCCAACAACGAGCCGACCCAAAATGAAGGAACGGAACCTCACGCAGCGGATCCATCGGAGCCGTCATCAGGGAATCCTTCGAGACTGCTTGAGAGGCCCAGTCCGTAACGCAGACAACGGGAGCCGGAGACCTGCAGGCAGAGTAGCAGGTGGAGATCGTACTGCTGAGTTGGCAGCGGAAACCGTAATTACGGGCCAGCTGGATGAGGCCGAACTCAGCGGAGATAGATTCACGTGGGGGTAAAGGCTGACACGGAAACCAATGACGTGCCCGGATCCGAACGAGCGGAAGAGGTCTTGGAAAGGTGCTTCTTATGCTTCATCGACTCCATGTGTTTCTCCGACTTCTGGTGACTCTTCAGACTTGCCAGAGCTCGGCGTTTGTGTCGCTTGGACTTCTTCTCTGGTGCAGAAGACTCAGCTCCATCATGAGTCGTAAAGCGTCCGCCGAGTAGCCCGAATGCACTGATCCGTTCACCGAGGAGCCGGTACGTCCCGTATGGCACGCCTCAGCGCCTGGGAACTCGGAGGAGGCGACTCATCCTCACCCTCGTCGTCAGATCCGTTAACCTGAGAGTGGGGTCTCTTGCGACCAGATGACCGAGAGTCCTCAATTATTGCGTCTGGGTCCTGAACAAGGTCAGCATCATCATCTTGGTCAGGTTCACGATTGCTAGCCGAACCGATAGGCAGCATAATTGGGTCTTTGGACGTCCCGGCAGCCACCCTCGCCGAGTCCGCCGAGTTATTCTGGGGATTGTGTGGTGAAGTGATTTCCGGGGAAAGGGGGACAGGAAGTGATCGACGGTCACTGTTTCAGATGAATAACCTTTGGGGTCTAGTGGAAAGGTCCAAGCTCGATGGGGAAGAGGGAAGCCCCAGCGGAGGTCGCCAGCGACGGTGAATGACCAGAGTGCATGTATGAATCTACAATCGAAAGTCGAGGATCATGAATCCATGATTGAGGCTCGGCGATTGAGGATCGGCGCGATCGGGGATCGACGATCCGAGATCAACGATTGAAAGGCTGATAGTATCGTCGATCCTTGAAGATCGAGAACAAGGGGCGGCTGGCGTGATGGACGGAGGTAAAAGAGGCATGTATCCAGCAGTGTTGGGCCATCGGATGGTTGTGGAAGTATAGATCTAGGTTGGAATAGGACATAACCATAATCAGAGACGAATTTGCATTGTACGTTACAAGTGCCTTCCTGTCACAAGAAACCGGATCGGGGTATGGAGCGTTAGAAGGTTGGGTGTAGTGGATCTAGTGTTGGTTGGGATAATTGGATAATATATTGGCCAGATGATACCACCTAGTGAACTTTCCCTTCAAGTGCAGATCTAAAGTTATCCGGATTTACTACTTGGCCGGAAGTCCTGTCGGCTCTCAACTCTCAAGATCCCGGTATAGGGAGCGGGAAGTACGACGAAAAGGAATTTAAGGAAGGAGGACGCACTCGCAAGGCAACTCCACGGCGAGATCGCAGATCGAGGCCGCTGGATCCGATCAAGCCCGAGTAATCGCTTGTGATCTGGACTCCATAACGGACGCAGATTGAAGAGTTACCACTATTGCCCCACCTCACCCCCGCGTCTCGCCAAGACGCTCAAGCTTCACCTAAAGAACTCTTCGGAAGTTACCAGAAGAGCAGATCCCGCCCTAACGACGGGTACACAAGTTGAGCAAAGTTTAGCAGATCACGGGTCATCAGGGGGGGCCTCCGTTAGTCGGTGTCGGCGCGCAAGTGGGGAGTCGGATCAAGCATCTTCTTAGATTTTGCTGATTCCGCTACACCACATACCTCATCGAATGCTTTGATGAAAAATGGGCTCTACAAGGTAGAGCGCATCATCAACAGCACTACCAGCTTATTAAACGGCTTACCATTGCTTCAATGTACTTAAACAGCACGGCCTAAAAATTTACGGAAAACACAACCGGTATTCATGGTATCACGATGCAACCTGATAGTTACATGTAATTGGGAATACATTTGGCGATGAATTAATGTTTCTGGGGCTGTCCTACCAGCAAGCCGGTCTCCCGGGATAAAAGTCAGCTGAAACGCGTCGCTTTTCGATGGTGTGCGGATCACTGGATAGGAAAAATGTAGAAAAAAATCGGTCGCTGTACCCTTATTGACCGACCACAACAAATGCAACAGCTCGCTGGAGACAGTATCCAGTTTTCACCAAACAGATATGTCCATGCCGAGCGAATGGTGCTACCGCAACCATAGGTACGACGCTACAACAGGAAATATAGCAACCTTTCACTTCAAGCGACCCCAAAGAAATCTGGACCTAAACCCCTAACCTCACTCGGGGTTGGGCCTTAAAATCTTAAAACCCTGAGAACGGTGACAGAACCCTCACCCGAGCTAGATGTGACCTGGGTATTAGCCCGACAAGCATCTTAAACAGCAGGCATTGTTTCGACTTCCGTGCTTTCGCCTAGAACAGCACTGAATTTTAATGTTGAAAGGGTTAAATCTATCATTTCTTAGTAACCCTTTTAAGGGTAGTTAACCCCTCCAAACCGGATGTAGCATAATGCTACATAGCCTATCCACTTAAGCTGAATATATTCAGTTTAAGCGATTTTTGACTTGATTTTGTATGGGTGTCCTTTCCCCCGTCCCCGACAAAAGAGGAGGTATACAATTTTTAAGATAGCGACCTGGTTCATTTCTGTATGCGCCTTTTTATTTTTCCTTGAGCAAAAGCAATAGTTTATCAATTTTCTGGATATTATGTTTGACGAGTTTTTGGGAGAAGGTGGCTGATTTGGATCAGTTCTAAGAGGTAACAGGCTCGCTCCCGCCCAAATGAGTGGCTCGTGACCACTGACACAGTGCCGCCTTTTCCAAATCAGCCTCATTCGAGAATTTGCGCGCGGAGAGCTCAAGTCGAGTGCGAAGATGGTAAGATCAGCTGCAAGGGTCCCGAGGGACAGCGAGGTCAAAGCGCGTGGCCTGTCATTCAAGTCGGTGTGGCGGGAACTCAAAGGGGAGGGTTGGACGCGCAAGGCTCCACCGGGGCGAAGCCTGGACGATCGGTACAAATACGTGCGGCCCGGTCGGCATCCCAACGGCACCGTCGGCATCAATTACATTCTGGGCGAGGAGGCCGTGTTGAAATTCTACGCAAACGGTGATGTTGTTTGCATGACATTCTAGTCTATAGTTTACTAATGTGGGCGTTGTGGTTGTAGCACTGAGAAGACGTGCAGACACGACGGCGCGTGTGCCAGACTCAAGCAGCAGCAACGAACCTGCGCAGCCTGGTGATGCTCAAATTGCTGCTGCTGCAGAAGTCGTTCGTGTCAACTACCTGCCGGACGTCGAAGCTGCCACCGCCCGTCGTGATGCTGAAACATCTACGGTGAATGCTGCAGGTAACGCTGTATTGAATGCTGAATTCAAAGCTGCATCTAATGGTGTGTCATATGCTGAATGAATATTTGTATTGCGTACCACAGAACCAACGACGGTCCAAGAGCACCCAGGGTCTCGAAGCCGTTCTGTGGGCAGCGATAACCACACACGCGAACTTGGCGATGCTGTCAACGGCTCAAATATTGCTGAGACTGTAAACACTGGTACTTATTCGGCGCTAGAATCTACAGCATAATATCGAGTTGAGTCTGATATGTGTCTTGATTGTCTGTCTTACCAGGAGAAAGACGTCAGTCGACGTCTCCGCCGCGGCGAACGCGACGACCAACTCGGCGGTCACTTGAGACATCTTCGAGCAATCTGACTTCGCCTCCCCGTACACCGGTGCATTCACGAACCACCTCGCCGCTGATTGCAATCTCGCCCCCACATTGGACGAGACTCACCCGACAGCATTGCCGATGGCATCGCCTCCACCCCGATAGCGATCAACGACAGTGCATCTGTTGTTTCCCAGGCTTCCGGAGATGAACACAGCGGTATGTTGTATACTATGCTGCATAGCATCCTGAATAATATGCTGAATGTTAAGCTGATCACACTACATACGGCGTATTATATTCTTGCAGACAGTGAGGATGACTTGAGCAAACGGGGAAGCGAGCTGCTGGTAGACAACAACGATGACCTCAATGCGGTTGAGTTGGATCAGAACTCAGATCAGTATGGTGCTATTGAGTCGGGTGATGAAGCTGAAACAGATGATGTTCAAACTGGTGAGTACGACTCCGACGGGGAAGGCGAGACTAGCTGGGCTCCCGACGACGTTGGTGACGACGCAGAAGAAACGGAGACGGAGATAGCTGCAGAGGTTCTATTTGCTGAAAACTTCTCGGAGAGCTTCGGGGGTGAAAATGAAGTTCTTGCTTGTAATTTGAAGAACGAAGTGCTGCGTAGCATATCGGCTACGGGTTGGGAAGACTTGGAGGAGACGGACATCTACGAACACATGATGGAACCGCACGAACCCGTCAGCAATTCGGACAGCTATCCTGCCTTACGACAAGGGTATTCGGGGCCTACGGGGGAAGCGTCGCGGCATGGTGACTCTCCGGTGGCGCTCTTTTCTTCTGTTTACCAGTTGTGCTCTGGCAGCATGTTGCTGCGTGCTCAAATGAGTACCATCGCGAGTTGCTGCCTCTCTAGGTTGACGCATCCTATCAGTGGTATCGGAAGAAGCAACGGCGCAACGCTGACCTCCCCCGCAAGACACGACGTGATATCCAGCATGAGCTGGAAACTATGAAGCCTATCATGTCCCACCAGCTATGTCGGTTCATTGGTTTGCTGGTTGCGAGAACGGTTGCAACGAATCGCGAAAAGCCGGCCAACCACTGGAAACCCACGGATGTCGGTGCGATTTCTTGAGGTTGCTTTGGCTCGGTACTCTCACGCGACCAATTTATGGAGATATCGAGGAATCTTCATTTCAATCCGAACAGTGACCCTCGAGCGAGAACAGATCGCGCATGGAAGATCAGAAAGATGGTGGAGGTTCTTCAACGGACGTTTGCTCGTGGGTATGTCGCGCCATCGCACCTGGCGTTTGATGAAGCCGTCTTACCAAGTCGTTCTTTCTTCAACAAGATGCGCGTGTACATGAAGGACAAGCCCCACAAGTGGGGCACAAAACTCTTCGTGCTGTGTAGTGCTGCAACCACGTACTGCATTCGGTAAGAATGCAGTACGTGGTTACAGCTTTTTTCTTGGTACTCTAAGTTTATTTTTCTGTATTATGCAGTGCATTTATACTGATTCGGTGCTGCCAATGCTGAATATCTACAGCTTTGAAGTTTATTGTGGCAAGAAGTAGCACGCCAGTGATGCCCACAAGCCCGATATGAAGTCAGGGCCTGCTGCCGTGGTGTGAAACTTACTGGAGGTGTTCGGGGAAGACGCAAGAAAGCAAGGAATGAGATTAATCGTTGTTGACCGCTTCTACACATCGGTGGCGTTAGCTATCCAGCTTCTCCTGATGGGATTTTACTGCGTCGGTACTATCATGACCAACCGGCTAGGATACTGCAAACAAGTTATCGAGAAGAAGAAGAATCGGCCCCGTGCTATTCCGCGTGGCTCCTTCAAGAATTCTCGTTCAAAGATGGTGCCAAACATGTCGTCAATTAGTTGGTGGGACTCGCGGCCCGTGCATTTCCTGTGCACTGGCGGAAGCCTTGAGATCGACAGAGTTGGGCGTCAAGATGGAGCTGAGAAGGTGGAGGTGCCGTGTCCCAGAGTGGTGAAAGACTACCACGCCTATATGGGAGGCGTAGATGTCCATGATCAGTTGCGACTTCAACGCTACTCCCTCCAGCGCGCTCTCCGCTTCAAAAAATACTACAAGTCCCTGGTGCTGGGCTTGATCGACTTGGCGATCGTGAATGGTACATTGTTCACAAGGCTTACCACAAGAACAAGACTTCAAAGCCGCTTACGCACGTCAAGTACACGATCAAACTACATCTCCAGCTCACCCAGCTCCAGGCCACCGATATGTACGAGGGCAACACCTTCTGGACCCAGATCCCTTCCGCTACACCTACCTACGACGAGATTGCGGTCGGTCCAAATCAGCAGTCGAAACACGCAGCGCGGCAGGTAAATGAGCGGAGCGACGAAGACAAACAGAAAAAACGACGGCAGCGATCATGCAAGGTCTGCTCGACACTTCGCAACGAGGCAAAGAGAGCTTCCACGACGACGTACCATTGTGGTGACTGCAACGAAACGAGACCAATCTTCTCTGCATGCGTGCTCGGCGAAGCGTGCGCGGGGTGGCCATGACTTGCTGGGATATCTGGCACAAGGAATGGGTAAATGGCTCACAGATTCCAGTGGAAAATGCAAATTCCATTCGAGTCCGTCGTAAAGCAGATGTGGTGGATCCCGGAACACCATCCACTCCTGGCAGGCCGGCTTCTCACAAGAGGCACCGCGCAAACCCGTAGGCATTAAGATGCATGTTAAGCTGTCCTTATCCTGCATTTAATCAGTACTTTTGCGTATGAGTTCCATTTCAACTTATTGAATGCGAGCAGTTTCCGAAGTGCTCCTTGAACTTTGGTTTGCTTTCACTTGTCTTCACACGCTCCCATCTTAGTTTGCATCTTGAGGCCCTATTTTCGACACAGGAGAGAGCGTGTCAATGATTGCTTCCCCCAGCTGTGATGTCAGGCAATCACTCTCATTTGATTTTTCTATAGAACATAGAATACGTTTAGATGCATCATTTGCTTGTGATACTTGTAGGTGTGACCCATCAACTTTGTCTCTTGATGTTTGTAGGGGAAGTATTGAATTCTGAATTTTGGAAAATGGACTGCACCGGGGCGCTGTTTCTGTTCGACGGGGTGGGGGAGACGCCCTGTCCTTTTCACCAATAAGCTGCACTATTCGGTTTGCAGTGCATGAAATTGGGCACATATGCAACTTGCATGCTACAGTACATTAGCACGGCTTTTTCACTGACCCGCCTGTGTTGCCTTCCCCTAAACATTTTTATATACAAAATCCAAGACTAATAATGTAGCATATGCAGTTTAGATGTTCCTTGGAGCTCCCGGTCTGGAGGGGTTAAAGCAAGAAGAGGCTATCACATCCAAGGAAGGCAGCAAGCGCGTAAATTACCCAATCCTGACACAGGGAGGTAGTGACAATAAATAAAAATGCTCTGCAACTGCATTTTCACATGTGAAGTGGCGGTTACCGACGTTCCACGACGATCCGAGCATCAACTCAAACTGCCTCGTGGCCAGAAAGACACCCAAACCTTGACGGTGGCATTCACCTAATACTTGGCCGTACTCTAACAATTGGCCGCAAAACACTTGTCGTCCCACCGTTTCTTGTAGTACGCTGTGATTTTCCGCCCGTTGTCGCGCCAACTCATCCATTCAGCTTGCTCTTCGTGGGAGAGCTCTGGGAACAAATCTTTTTCAATGTAGTGATCGGCTTCGGTATCGTGAAGAAACATCGAGTCCATCATACTGTCGTAACGAAGACGCTGGTGGCCACGTACGACCGACATTTTGTAGCCCGGGTCATTGGCAAACACCACACGTTCACCAAAAGGAATTTCCAGCTTGAGTGAGCACCCAATACCATGTTGCAGGAATCCTCCTTCGGGCACACCTGTGATATCCGCTAACGTGTTGAGGATATCGTACTGCTCAGCAGCGTTATCAACCACGAGCCCTTCTGCTGTACCCAGTCGCCCCTCAGCGATGATGGCCGAAGCCACGCGACTTACTGACCTCTCATGGATGTTCCACTGGTCTGCTTCCGGTGCTTGGCCGTGATCGCCCACAATGACGACGATAGTGTCGTTGAGAAACCCTTGGCGGACATGTGGTCCAAGAATCGCCCAAACTCCATATATCCGTGAATATCTAAGATCCAGGTACCGTTTGATAGCAGCTTCGTGGCTTTTACCTGTATAGAGCGGTGAAAAATCGGGTTTCTCTATTTCCGCGTACCATGTCGGTGACGAGTCAAAAGGTGCATGACTGGAGATAGTGTAGTGCGTGAGAAATAGCGGTTTCTTCTTCTCACCATTTGCCATTCCCTCGCTCTGTTCGTTCGTCTTGTTCATGACTAGATCGCCTAAAAACTTGAAGCTAATGTCGTCGTGTACTCCCCACTGGAATCCACGATGCTCGAACCACTGATCCATAGTAATCCCCATCTCGTTCTTTGCTAGGTCGATCATTTCCAAGTTATATCACACCGTTTCGTTTCCATGAGTGGGAAAGAACGAATCCCAGCCATCAAATGTTGTCGCACATCCAGTAGTGAAGAACGTTTCGTAGCCTTGGCTGTGAACAACTGGGGTAAACCATAGAGCTTCGCGTCCGTCCACCCCCAGAAGTACCTGTT
The DNA here is from genome assembly GCA_016880985.1 of Phytophthora idaei. Taxonomy (NCBI): domain Eukaryota; phylum Oomycota; class Peronosporomycetes; order Peronosporales; family Peronosporaceae; genus Phytophthora; species Phytophthora idaei. The sequence continues at coordinate 23,453 of QOKR01000350.1, forward strand.
TTCACTGTACTGTCGTAAGGAACTTGTGCGAAGAGAAGACTCTCCACGGATCTACTTGTCGGGAGACTTGACCACATAATGCGAAAAGCGACGCCGCGCTTAGCCCATCTATCGAAGTTGGGTGCGACCGAGATCTCCAGGCCGTTGTAAAGATTCGAGGGGTCCTTGTCCCCGACGAGATAGTGGGCGTCCTGATACCGAAAAGATTCGACTCCAATAACCAACACGTTTGGAGGTTGTCGTCCGTAGTACTGACGTTGAAAGCGAGGTCTCCGGAAAAGCCAGACGTTCGTTGATACAGCGAATTGGTAGCCAACAGCTTGTGCTTCTCAGTCGGGTGAATAAACGTCTCCATTTTGCACATTTTGAAGCGTGCTTTCTTTCACTGTGGGTGAAAACACGTTACCAAGCAACTTGTTTAGTGGTGTGTTCAACGCTGAGTACGCAACTAGCGGTGAGCATATCCTGCTAGCCGCGAGGGCCACTGCAGGCAAGAGTACATGACCTAGAAAAGCGAAAATGACCCTGCGATGGCGCAGTAAGACTTGCTGCACAGTGCGCTTCGAGGAAAACGCAGTCTTGCTGCCATTTTCCCTCGTGTTATTGGTATCCATACCATCTTCAAGCGCTATCTCTTCCTACTTGACCAGTCTTACTGTATCCTTGTCGTTCTGCTTGACAGTGCGTTGTCGTGAACTTGTATGTGCCAATAGCAGACGCGTCGGGTTCCAGCGAGTCAAGTCAGTCCAGCAGGCTCGCACGCGCACAACTGCGAAGAGGGTAGTACAGGTCACGACAAGAGTTGCGGTCGTTGAGCCTCTTCGAATTCTAGCGGAGCTTTGGAGAGGTGGTCTCTCTCCCGGATCATAGCAGCGAGGACGTCAAACGTGAATCGCATCTCTCTGTTGAGCACGAGCAGCATATCGGAGGCAAATGGCATTATCATCACGAAGAATAGAAACCACGATCCCGTAAACGTCGCAAAATCCCCCGTGTTTGCCATCGAAACTCCATTCTTTCGCTCTATCTTTGGCATAATTGAGCGTTTGAACATGTCAAACAGCCACAGAGCACAAACAAAGTAGGTCGTACACGCGACATCCTCCAGGAATCCGAGAGTGATGACTGCAGTCTTCACTTTGAAAGTGTAGTCGTCGGAACTGCCGTACATCGTGATCAATGCCTTGAGCATCGCGCATCGACTGAAGGAGAAGATGAAAAGCACATAAGCGTAGATGAAAGCCCACCCAGTCCATGGAAGCTCCAAGAGGTCTCCAACCTGCATCCATTGGCGAGGCGCCTTGGTCTCTACTCCGGTAGACGTGATGGTGTCTTGGTCATCGATGACGCGTAGCTCAGGGATGCGGCATCTTCCGACCTGACGATCAGTTTTCATGCCATCACGCGCGTCATGATCCTCCATTGTTCGGCGCTTGGAGGTCCCTTTACCGAATAAAGTAGGAGAAAGTTGCGCTGCAACGGGTCCTTCTTTTGCAAAACGCTTTGTTAGCGCCCCCGGTACTGGTCCGCTCGCTATGGAGCTCAAAATGCAGTTGATGCGGTTCTGGTTCCTGTCGCGAATCGCGACTCGTGGTGGAGCTTGTGCTGTGTATGAAGTGGGATAGGATCGTGTCATCTTGCCGATGACGTTTAATTGTCGCCATCTGCTGCTCATCAATTCTACAAACATATATATATATATATATTAAGAAAATGTAAAACCGACTTGTCGTTCAGCGTCTTGACCATTATAGTGTTAACTTTTCAATTTAGGTGTTTTTTTTCGTGTTTTTTTTCTTTGAAGAAAAGTCCTGACCACAACTATTTCTACAGCAGAGATGAGTGCTGCGAAAGCATTTGTCGCTGCATTGGCGCAAACTGGAACTTCCCTGACTTCGAAAGATCTGCTAGAGCAGTCTCCTTCCACCGCGCCTTCGATCAACAGTGTGCCAATAGTGCTCGAGAAGTGCAAGTTCTTTGACATATTTGACGCTGATCCTGCTGAAGCTCGAGCGTCAATGAAAAGAAAGCGTGAGAAGGCTGAAGAACAACATGGGGCAGAGTTCTTACGACAAATATTGAGCTCTAACATCCACCACCCGCTGAAGCAGAAGCGGTCGTTTGACTTTCGGCTAGAACCTGAAGAGAAGACCAAGCTGGCAGCAAACGGTGTAGTTGCACCGCAGCGTTTCGGGTTTTCGAGCTTCGGAGACATTTACTATCGTCTGTATTCGGACGACTTGCCGGTGTTTGTGACGTCGGATTCGATCTTGCACGCATGGCATCGCAGTTTCGACGCGTTTCTTGTGGACATTGAGGAGAATTGCCTGTTTCCAGCACTACGCGCGATATTGGAGGATAGTCTATCTGAATGCATTGCCATGGCAGAGAACGTGTCTGAAGACCATGAAAAAGTTATCAAGGCTGTAAAAGATGTGGAAATTTATCTCTCCATGGGGTTGAGCTTGCTGCGAGGAAAGTTACTGGGCGGTCATGAGGAAATGGAAACTCTGTGGTCGGCAATTCTGAACGAACGGACCGATGGCGCAGATTTGTTTTCTGCTGAGCGTACCGTGGACTTCTCGCAGCTCAAGCCGCGCGGACATTACACCAAGTCGGAGCCTTTAAAGCGTTATTTCCGTGCAATGATGTGGTTCGGAATAGTCGATCTTCGTATTGCTGGAGATGTCAAGCAAGACGACGGCCTCCATCAACTACTGTGCTCTGTGATCTTGGTGAACTGCCTTCAAGAGTCCGACCCGTTTGATGACGTTGTCCACTTTGACAATATGCTGTCTTCTTTGGTAGCTGAAGGCGGCCATGGATCTGACTCGCTTTCGGCAAACGAATTCGTTGAGTTTGTACAATCGACGCTCATGGAAAAGTTAATCGAAAGGGGCAAAACGGGCATTGAAGAATGGCAGAAGCTACTGCAGGATCTCCAACGTCAACTTGTTCAAAATTCCTCCGGCTCACAGTTTTCTGATGATCTCCTCCCCGCCCCCATTTCGTTTAGGCTGCTTGGCCAACGTTTTGTTTGGAGCGCGTTCATTTTTTTTCAGCTTGAAAATGCCCAAGTTGAACACGACGGAACGATGCAACCGCGACGGGATCCTAGTGCACTGGATGTTGCATGTACTTTGTTTGGGAACAATGAAGCAGCTCAAGAGCTTGCTGCTCGTATGGACGTGTCTAGGACCCACAGAAACGATATTTCCATTTCGTCGAAACTTGTGGCATTGCGCCGGATGATGGACGAAATGTTCGTCAATGAAAATGAATGTGGAACAGATCCAGCTTCAGAAACCGCGAGCATCAGCACGTTGTGGCTTCAGGCCCTTCGAGCCCTGTCGAAATCATCTCCCAACTCGGCAAACACGTTTCACTCTGGCACTTGGCAGCGTCGTTAAATGAACACGCAGATTGCTTCATTCACACAGCTACGCCACGATACGGTGCTCTACACGACACAAAAGTCATTGTTAAAAATGTCTTGCGAGCATCCGGCCGGCATGGTGGACCCTTATCCGCTCTTTTGGAAGCAAATGCGCACAATGGCACTACGAATGGAAAGTATTGGAGAAGATGCGCAGGCCTTGCACAGGTTCAGCGTAGGCGGAGGGTCAGTCTTCATTGACTTCGCTTTAACGATGGAAATACTTGGCGAGATCGCCGAACGTCAAGCCAACAAACAAGAACTAGATGAAGATCAGGTGACGTTCATGAATTCGGTGATGGAGAGAACGCCAGGAAGTGGTTTAACGAAGTACGGGGGCTGGTATCCCAAACTGTTCTACGACTGTCGAATGGATTCATGCAAGCGCGATGTGTTAGTGGTGGACGTGCATACCAAATATCCTTCTCGTGAACATGGGGGCGCTGGCGGTGTGCTTCACCTCGGTGTAGGTGATCCCGTCGTTGGGTTTTTCATCGTTGATGAGGTTATGTATGCTGGCCCTCTATTCAGCAGCTACGAGTTTATGACACCAATTGATCAACGCTTGACAGACAAAGAGTTTAAAGCGAAGCTACCGTCGATGCGTGTTCCTGGATGGACGGAGCAATCGTACCTGTGCTGCATTGACGTCTCAAGTGATGAAAACGAAGAGAATTCGTCAACCGATGAGGACTCAGAAGAAGAAGAGTCGGCGTAGTGAAAGCAGACAGCTCGCCGGCCAGCAAGCGGAAGAAATAACAGTCGAGTTTTTTTTTTCATCTCTGCGTATCGAAATAGTTCGTAAATGAGAGGCGTTCATGATTTCTTCAACAACATCTTCCGTCGTTCTACCGTTCAAGGCTCGCACATCTGATTCGCTTTCTCGATTCTCATGTGTGTACATGTATTCCAACGACACCCTCGAATACGTAGCTACAGGCAGTTTAGCTTTCCAGTATGAACACTTCTTATTGAAATAATCGGGTGGATCTATGCTCTGCTTTGGCCGTCACATGTAGCTACCTACAGCTCTTAAGCAACCTGAAAATTGGATTCGCTGGCGGCGAGAATATCACGTACAGCAGCGATTGTATACTCCACGTCGTCAGGGGTTACGTGCAGGTTAATCACCGCACGGATCTCCTCGTCTCTCCAGTACCCGCCAAAAATGACCCCCTTCTCCTCTTCGACCTTCTTTACGAGCGTGGGCGTGTCGATCTTGAAGTCAGAGGACACCTTAAAGAACAGCATGTTGGTGTCCACACTGTCCACGTCGATCTGGATTCCTGGAATTGTGGACAGACCGTATGCAAGTGTTTTTGCGTTCTCGTGGTCCTCGGCAAGGCGGTCGAACTGGTGCTCCAGTGCGTAAAGAGCGCCAGCGGCAACTACGCCCGACTGTCGCAGACCACCGCCTAGAGACTTGCGTAGCCGCTTAGCATGATGAATGAACTCCTCGGACCCAGCAAGGACGGAGCCGATGGGTGCACCCAGACCCTTGCTGAGGCAGAAGGAGACCGTATCGGCGCCCTTCACCAGGTCCTCAAGAGCGACGCCCAAAGACACACTGGCATTCGCAAGACGCGCACCGTCCACGTGTAGGCTCAGGTTGTGCTCCTTGCAGAACTGCTCCACGTCACGGATGTACGAGAGGGGAAGAACGCGTCCACCGCATGTGTTGTGTGTGTTTTCGACCTCCACCAGCGACGTCCGCGGGTAGTGAATGTCGTCGGTACGGACAGCACGAGCCATGTCACTGAGCTTGATCGTGCCGTCTGGTTGGTTTGGTAGGGTTGCCAGACTGACACCCATGTACGCTGGGCACCAGAGCAACAAAAAACAATGAGCTCCCTGTCTCAAAACCTAAAAAGAAATGTCGACGACTGCAACGGACACTCACCACTGGCGCCGGCGCCCTCGTACGTGAAAATGTGCGACTTATTGCCGCAAATGACCTCGTCACCGCGTTGGCAGTGCGTCCCAATGGCGATCAAGTTGGACATGGTGCCACTGAAGAGTCACAGAGACAGGTAAAGTTCAGTACGGGGATGAGCAAACTTCAGAATTGGAACCAAGCAGCAAAATGCACGTACGAAGGCACAAACATGGCGTCTTCCTTGCGGAGCATACTGGCGACCACCTTTTGGAGCTGCTTGACCGTCGGGTCCAGGCCGTAGACGTCGTCGCCCACCTTGGCGGCGGCCATGGCCTTGCGCATACGAGGCGTCGGACACGTGATGGTGTCCGACATGAAGTTAATTACGCGACGAGTTGTTGTCATGGTCTTGGTCTTGGTCTTGGTCTGGAGCTGAAGCTGAAGCTGAGGCTAGCTGATCTGAAAATGAGGTGACTGAAGTGCTGGGGGCAGCGCTGACACCGACATGGTGGACGGACGTCACGACTGCGCGAGGACTGCTGCAAAATGCTCGCACACGCCATAGTTTATGCACAGGAAGTGGTGAAATTAGCATGCAAGTTGGGCTGGTCGCAGCGACATGGCACCGAAGCCAAGCACCAGAAAGATAGACAATCGAGCAAAAGAGCCGCGAAAACGTGTTGTTCTGTGGATTTTATTCCCATACTGGCAATAGTTTATACATAAGTGCAGTTTTGCCACTGCTCTTACCATTCACGACGTGTTTACGTACGCCTAAGGATTTCGATCACATACAAACTCTAAGACAAGCAGGAACAGGGACCACGTCATGATCGATAAGGAACTTTCATGTGGTGCTCCTTGTGCGTGAGCACACGTATGTGGACGGCGAGTGAGAAACAGTTTACTGAAGGACCACCTGAGCTTGCTGCACTTGGTATCCGTCGCAGGCAAGCAGGACACATCCAATCAAGTTGCCGGGCTTAAGCCCGTCACTCTCGCCATCAACACGCAAGCAGCATCCAAGTTATTATAAAACGCCTCGATCTCAGGTCAACAGCGCGCGCATCGACGACACAGTATACTCTACATCCTCACTGGATATGTGCAGGTTCGTCACAGCGCGCACGTGGTTACCGTCGGCGTATACGCCAACGAGCACGCCCTTCTCGGACTCTAGTTTCTGCACGAGCGTCGTCGCGTCCAGCTTGGCGTCCGGAGTCAGCGTAAAGAAGACGATGTTCGTGTCGACAATGTCGGGGTCAATCTGGACGCCCGGGATGCTGGAGATGCCGTGCGCGAATGCCTGAGCATTCACATGGTCTTCCACGAGGCGGTCGAACTGGTGCTCGAGTGCGTACAAACCTGCCGATGCGATAATACCAGCTTGGCGCATACCACCGCCCAGAGACTTGCGAAGCCTCTTGCCGTGATGGATGAACTCTTCTGATCCGGCAAGGATGGAGCCAACGGGAGCGCCCAAACCTTTGCTCAGACAGAGCGAGACCGAGTCGGCACCGCGGACCAGCTCGTCCATTGGGATGCCGGACGCCACGCTGGCGTTGGCCAGTCGAGCTCCATCGACGTGGAGGCGAAGGTCATGCTCGTGACAGAATTGCTCGACCTCACGGATGTAGGACAAAGGCAAGACTCTTCCTCCACAGAAATTATGTGTGTTCTCGATCTCAACGAGCCTCGTACGTGGGTAGTGCGGGTCGTCGTCTCGGATGGCGTTGTGGATGTCCTTGATGTCAAGTGTTCCGTCCGGTTGGTTGGGTACCGTGTGCAGACTCACCCCCATGTACGCTGAATAGGTCACACAAGAAAACCTCAGTCAGCTACGTAGTGAGGGTAATATAGTAGCGGTGGCATGCTCACCGCTGGCTCCTCCACCTTCGTAGAGGAAGATGTGGGACTCGTCTCCGCAGATGACCTCATCCCCTCGGCGGCAGTGAGTGCCGATGGCGATGAGGTTCGACATGGTGCCACTACATGTAGTCGCAAAAAAACATACATGGAGGACGTTAGAGTTCAAGCATCATTTAAATGCAAGGCAATGGTCGAACGTACGAGGGCACGTAGAGCGCAGCAGCCTTGCCGAGCCGCTCGGCCACCACCTTCTCGAGCCGCTTTACGGTCGGGTCTGCGGCAAACACGTCGTCGCCCACCTCAGCAGCCGCGATCAGCTGGCGCATGGCGACGGACGGGCGCGTTACGGTGTCTGACAGGAAGTTCACGACGGCTCGCGGGACCTTTGCCATTTTGGGGTAGAATTGAATAGTGGTTTTTCCGACAGACAGATATGTCGTAGATTCGTAGGATGTTCGTAGGATTTTAGTCGGCATTTCACGATTAGTGATGTATCAATTATCTTGGATTTTATATGGATTTCTGATTATCGCGTTGGCCAATAACAACACTGGATTTGCGTTGGCCAACTGGCCAACTCGATAATCAGAAATCCATACAAAATCCAGAGCTCGCAATTGGGTACCCAAAATCGGGTACCCGAGCTACTAGTAGCGGGTATCGGATTGGCCAAAAAATCGCAGGAAAAAAACCACACTACAAGGTCAACCTAACAACAAACACTACGTATCCAACAACAGCAACAGCCATCACCGCCGCCTAGACCTCCGAGCTCAACCGACTCTGAACATTCGGAACGTCCTGAATCCCAAGGATAGCGAAGCACAAAACTAACAACACATATACCCGAAGTCGAGCCAACAGTTGTTCGGATTGGACACGGGTACCCGAGCAATTTAAGATCTCCATAGTTTTGTGGCAAATTCACTTTCGTAGTTTCTTCCAAGCAAGATCAAGTCGGTTCTTGCACTATGTCACCAAAATTAACGCAAAAAGGAGACAGGGCAAGCCTGGATCGAAGCGAAGACGACCATAGATTCCCTGTTCTTTCAGCGAACCTGTAAAACCTCAAGAACCTGGTTCGCGACGTTTTATTGGTTCGTTTCCGATAGTATTTTAGCGAAGGAACCAGCATGGGACGGCAAACGAAGTTCGTTTGCTGGCACAATGGTTGGGCAAAACTTACCAAGATCGAAACTGTATACTGCGGCCTTAGCAAGAGAGAGGAACCCGATATAGGAGATGATGCACGCGCTCGCTATGATTGCCGGTGCTCAGCGTTGTGATGATTCACAGCCTGGTGAGAATCAGCTGTCCCAGGTTCATCGCCGCCGCCAGCTTACCGTGCAGGAGGACATCGTACAACTCACCGGTCAGCCTATGAACATCTCTCAAGCGCTATGTGATATCCAATTCTAAGTGCAGCAAGACTGTCTTGGTCTCGAACGTCGTGTTGAACAGCTTGCTGTTCACACACGAGCGGAACTTGAGCATACAGCAGCAGCAATCGAGCAGAATATGCAAATCAGACTGGAAGAGAGCTTTCGCACTTCACAGCTAACGGCTCACTCGACCATTAGCGACGCAATTCAAGAGACAGCTGCGCGTACTGACACAGCGCGCGCACGACTTGACGAGGCAGTTGATATTCACGCAGCTAACTATCACCTACTTGACCCTGATAATATATCACAAGAAGTCGCTCAAGCTTGCGATGAACGAGTTCACATAGCAATGAGTTTGGCCCAGTCTTCGTTCAATGAAGCGGTGGAAGCAAGAGCTGAACAACATGCATCGGCGCTTCAGTCTCGTATATTGACATGCACAATAGAGAACCAGGCGAAGGCACTCAGCACCATTGCAGCTCAAGTGAGCGAGTGTGAGGTTCGAATGCAAAAGAAATTCGAAGAGTTAATGGCGGCCGCTTGAGCTCAGGCAAATTCAAGTGTAGCAGCACTGGAGACAAACCTCGACAAAAATATTGTACATTTAAATCACAAGGTGGATCATATCGTTCAAAAGGAAATGGTTAGTGACGTAAAAACAATGGAAAATCACCTGAATGATCGACTCAAATGTGCTAACAGCCAGGTTTTTGAGGAGACTCGAAACAATATGAAGTAGGCTGTGGCTGACGCCGAACAGCGAATCATGGAGAAGAATACCGTCGCTGAAGATAAGCATCAAGTTGAGTTGTCAGCACGCATTGAACGAATTGAAGCAAAACTCGCGAGCCAGTTGAAAGGGATAAGCTCGACTCGGGAATCGTTCAGAGAACTCATTGACGATCGCCTCAATAGTGCTGTCCGTGATATTGAAATGAAAGCCGAAACGACAACACGCAGACTTGTGGGCCAAGCAATAGCTGACGAACGATGTTATGCAAGCCATTGAACATATTCCGGTAATATTGTGATAGCCCTGCATTTCAAGGTAATGGTACGATTTATCCTTAGTTGCAATAGCCATAATTTAAAGAGAATAGTCATGCTTACCTAGACGGCAGGCACCGAGATGTTGTTGGTCTTAGTTAGCAAATTTAAGAATGATAGAATAGCTCGTCGCTAGTAGCGACGCGAATCTTGGTTTCGATCCAACAAGGCTTCTGAACTACTAGATCGTGCGGCTCTTCGTGAAGGAAAGTACTATCTCCGTTTGACAATTACAGCCAATAAGAGTGCATTAAGGCGAAGATTCGCCACTTGCGTATCTATCGACAGGCGCACAAGCGAACATGAAAACCCTTTTATTGAAGACAGTATACCGGTAAACCGTGTTTGTTTGAAAGGCCATCAGTAGCGGTGAACCTAAAAGAAGGAGTACTGTGGTTCGGTTTGCTCGGCTTCGTTACAGGCTTGAGATAGGGGTGGGTAAAACTGTCTTTTATCCATAGAAAGCACGTCCAAAACGGGCACTTTTCTTCAAAAATGGAGGGGCTTCCCCGTGGTTCGCCCATGGGTAGGAATGGGTACCCGAAATAGGGAGCGAATTGGATGCCGGACTGGACACGGGTACCCTGGGAAAACCGAAATTTGCCATTTGCGAGCTCTGCAGAGCTGTACACGAACCTAGTGTCTGACACCGTGCTTCATCACATACGCCAGCGGTAGCTCTGATGGCAATAGCAAGTTAGTTACTAGATAAGATAAATCTGCCAATGATTTTCGTCATTCAGCGTCTTTCCGCTCGACTGCGCTGTGGCTATAGCTGCTGGGCCCGTGACGGTGCCCAATGGGAGGCACACAATAAACTACATATTTTACCAGGCTGGTTGGTCGTTTTCACGATCAAAGTGGTGCGGGAAGTAATCGCGCAACTTAATATTGCGAGAAAAAGGTGCATTTTGCAACCAATGTGGCTTTCTGATTTATTTTACCAAGCAAAATGGTTCACCTAAACCTTTGATATTAACGCACCCTCACAGGCCTTGGCACCGCTCCTACAGACTGGTGTGTGAGCGAAAAGTTTTTTGCGAATGAAACACACTCATTCGGAAAGCTCTTAGCTCGTAGATCACAGTAGACCCCTTAGATGCTTTCAGAACTTGCTTTTACGTCTTCAATTTGGCATCGAGGAATTGGCTCTAAATCATCGAGGATGGGAAAACCACCATGCTTAGTATCGATTTACGACAAAACCACTTAGGTTGAAAAACCTTTGGAAATAGAATTAAGGTTTTTCTAAATATTCTTCTCGCACCAATTTGATTGGGAAAACAACCAACCAGCCTGGTAAAAGGTGTACTTGCTTAATCTATGGCAGCAGCTCGATTAACAGGTATATATTGGTCGACAATGAAGATGTGGCGTATGATATGACCAGTACCCACAATATTGCGTTAGGAGGTCGTGGCAAGACCAGCAGTGACAGCAGGACAGTGGTAACTGAGCAGCACTAGCGCTTTACAGGTAAGTGGAGGAAGAATTAGCTTACGCAAGGCAGTGCTGAAGATATTGGTTGTTTCTAGCTCTGTCGAATGTGTAGGAATCGTAGTCCACACGGTAATGAAATCAATATGACCCGGAAAAGACTGGGTACGCATTCCGAAGTCTTGATAGTGCTTTGTTTTTCTTGAGAGGATGCCCTCTAGTTTCGTCGACACAAAACAGAGGCAGCAGACCACCGCAGAGACATTGCTATTGTGTTGTGGGATCGCGAATGGAGCAGCAGCATCGGCACCCCAGACCCGATGACGAATTTATACTTTTACGATGGCCCGTGTGACTAGCTTACGGAAGTATTTGAGCTTCCGCGCACAGGATCGTCGTTTGGTGCGTCGCAATTATGGTAAAATAGCGTCGCTGTCTATTTTTACATGGAAAGCTCCGAGCTCTGACAAAGTGCAACGTTGTAAGATATGATCTTGCCACATACAGCAACTAGTTCTATTTAATATCTACAATTTACTTCGACATGGTGGGAAGTCTCGTTCGGTTGTGCGTCCCTGACATCAGCTTACAGTTATTAATCGGGGGAGTCTGAATGAAGAAATGGTACGAAAAATATCACCACTCAAACACGAAAACATGATCAGGCATCTCCCAAAATATCACCCCGGTCAGAATTGAGCTAGATGGTCATTTTTCATTTATTTTCTTTTGGTAGATGGCGACAGCCGCTGCGCGCTGATGGAAGGCGCTCCACGGTCTACATAGTATGTTTTAGTGCCCTTAGAACCCTCCTAGTGTCTGCAGGTGATGTTTGGGCCAGTGGCTGTAATAGCATGCCGTCCCACGCCATATTGTATTTTTCTGCACTGTTTGGCAGCTCAGTATGGCACCTTGCAGCATCAACGCACACTGTCGTGGGTCAGAGCGCAAGCGACATCTTCTACTCATGCTTATATCGATGCTAGGTGACGCAAAAGCTCCCACACGCACGCTAGCCGCATGCACTGCTGCTATGGACAGGCATGTAATTGGTAAGATAAACAGAGTGATGGTCGGATCGTAGTATCATAAAGGGTTAACCATTTCCGAAATGGTTGTCGATTTCAGAAATGGTTTACCTGTTTAGGTGAATCATTTCGGGAAATGAAATGTCCACCGACCATAAAAAATATATATGTCGGTCATTTCGCTAGAAAACACCACAAAAAAGCTAAATCTGACCCCCCTCCCCTAATAGTGCGCAATTTAGATACTTATTAAGTATGCGTCCCTGACATCATTCGCCTAAATGCCACAATCACTCCAATTAACTACCAATCAAATCACATTATAGTCGCGTCGGAAATCTGTCCTACGTTCTTTCCAGATAAGTGATTGTGATCAGGTTAGGGGCGCGTCGTTTTAGCCTATTGAATCGCTATTGGTGACTTTCAGCCAATATTAGTGGATCTCACGCAGCTCTTGTAGCATCATTCTACACAAAAAGACATGACCTCATTGGTCAAAATAGCCATTCTTGTAACTGCTCTATGTATATTAATATACATGTGTATGTCGGCAGCCACTAAATTTTTTAGTGGTTCTCACGTAGCTTTTCTTAAAGAATCCCGAGTAGCCAATCAACGTCCATAAACGTTTCGACCTACATCGTTACATATAGATGTGAGATTCTATGTCTCTATTCAACAGCGGATATTTAGCCAATCATGTATATCCATCTTAGAAGGAAATGCTGAAAACAACCAATCAAACCCATTCTGCAACCACGTTTCGCTCTCCCAGAGGTGCGTAATGGGAGAGCGAAAATCATTCTACAAAAATGGCTATTTTGACCAATGAGGTCATGTCTTTTTGTGTAGAATGATTCTACAAGAGCTCCGTGAGATCCACTAATATGAATATCTTCTTGCGGTTTTCCAGTTTATAGAGTATTTTGACAATACTCTTGCCATTCAGGCACAATCCTAATGTAGGACGACGATTAACATGCAAAGTACCGCGTCCTGCAACGATACTAAGCGCAGCTTTTATGGCAATATTGTTGATTTAAGCTAAAGCGTTTAATCTTTACCCCCCCCCCCCCATTGAGCATACGTGCATGCTTTCCATCCTACGACTCAAAAATAGTATACAATTCTTTCACAATGAGCTTGCGATCCAAACTCGGTCGTAAACTCCCTGAAACACCAGACAACAACACACTTAGTTTTTGACTCAAACAACGGCATGTGTGATGGCGGAGGTGCAGGTTAGATATAAACGACCGAGAACATTAGGCGGTTGTGTTGTCCGCAGGGTGAAGAAGATTCCTCCTGATCTTTTTACGCAGATCAACTGTTTCTCCTTGCAAATTTCAATATAAATCTATCTTCGATGAAAGTGGTCGGGGGGGGGGGGTACAGCATAACGATCGATGGAGGTTTTTGAGTCCATTTAACGTTGCAGGAACGTCGCTCGAAATTGCTTTGGCCGAGTCTCCATGTTGAACAACGCACGTTTGAGTGCTAGAGTTCCTCTAGCCTGCTGCTATTTTGTAGCTCGAAAGAGCCATTTGTCGCATCGCGTTGGTGGACGATCTGGGCTACTGGACCGGCCGAGATGAATACTTTACTCCGGTACTACTAGCTAGACGTAGTGGCGTCGTCTGCTGGATAGACACTGGGGGCAGTGTGCATGTATTGTAGCATCAGCACCGGGACGAGCACCATGTAAGTGCTAAAAATAAAGTCTTTTTTTGTTTGTTTACAGGTGGTTTTGTTGTGAGCAGTCTTCGGGCGTGTACGCAAATATTCGAAGACTATTGTAGTTTAGAAGAAAATCATGTTACTGTCAATCTGCTCCCCTATGGTGATCAAAGTATGACAGTCAGTCGAAACAGATACCGATTGCTTGGCACATAATATATTATTTACTTGGTGCTGCTGTTGACGTTGTTTTTGATCTTCGAACTGCGAACCTTCCCGGGTCCACCACCCGGGCCCCCAATTATTATCAATGATGAACGTTCCCTGGTCGCACGACGAGCACGGAGTCACTGTAGCATGTCCAAACTCCCCTTAGTTATCTTTGTCCAGGTCTCCAAAAAAAGAGCGGCGCACCTAGAACGCGCAGCCAATTCTTGTAAGCTTACTAAGAAGCGCCTGGAGGATATGGCTGCTGCCCAAGAGATGACACTCGAGGGCTCGTCGGTGTTGAACTCGGACGGTAGGATGCGTACCGATTATGGTTCTGACATCGGTGATGTCCCCTTGGAGGACCGGGAAGTCCCGTCCTCAGAAGCCGACTCTCAGTCAGTTGCAGCAACGCACGATCCGGTCACAGGGTCGCGTCGACCCCGTGCAGACGATCCAAGCGCGTCAAGTTCGAAGCGCTCGCGTAACGAAGAAGAAGAGAAGGCACCAACGCCGGCGGCGCCTTCTTCTCCGGGTCCTGTTGCTACAGAACGCGCTCCGTGGATGCCAATCGCATCCGAGATTGCTTCCAGGTCCGGTGCGACTTCGCCGCCGAACCAGGTCCCGCTGTACGTGCGCATCGCCATCATTGATGACTCTGAGGCTGCAGCGCAGTATTCTGCGAAGAGCGACAACCATCTCGCCATCCGTTGCGAGATGTGTGGCGACGTCACTGCAGTTCGCAGTGAAGCGTGGCCGGTGTAGACCACGAACGGTCCACTCCCAAGTAGATACACTCGGAACTCCGCGAGTGCATACATCATGGCAAGGAGCTCCTTGTCATGTACGGGATAATCACGCTCAGCTGGCTTCAGCTGACGTGACTGATAGTAGACCACACGATCACGACCCTCGTGATCGTGTTGCATTAACGCGCATCCGATCGCAAAGTCGGATGCGTCACACACGGCGTGGAACGGACGATCTTGGTCAGCCACTGCCAAGATCGGCGCTTCAGTCAAGCCCTGCTTGACTGCACCGAAGGCCTGCTGACACTCAGCAGTTCATTTCCACTCAACTTCTTTCTTTAGAAGCTGGGACAGCTGGCGAATCTTGCTCGCGTAGTTCTCAACGTACATGCACAGGTACTTTGCAAGCCGAAGGAACTGCCTCAGTTCCTTGACATTGAATAGCGTACGCCATTCACTTATCGTTCTGACCTTCTCTGGGTCAGGACGTACGCCGTTCTTCCCGACGAGACACCCAAGGATGGGTATCTCGCTCGCTCGCCCCGAAGATACACTTCTTCAGGTTCGCATAGAGCTTATGCCAACGCATGAGGACTAGTAGCTTACGGAGGTACTCCTTATGCACCTCAACGTCAGTCTTCCCGTTCACAGCCCGGCTGTGGACGAACTCATCGTCGAGGTAACTCGGTGCGAAGTCGCGCACCGAGCGCAATAGATGCGTCACGCATCTATTGAAGGTAGCAGGGGCGTTCTTCAGTCCCTACGGCATTACGAGCCAATCCCAAAGCATACCGCTTGGAGTGCTCACCGCCGTGAGAGAGATGTCGCTCTCACGCATCAGGATCTGATAGAATCCGTCGCGCAGATCAAGAGCACTGTAGATGGTACATTTTCACCCATCGCTGGTCGGAGGTATGTGCACCGCCGACGGCATTTATCCAGAATGGACAGTATTTATCAAGTCATTGCTGCAACCCCGTGGTAGAAAGCAAACCTACTTCACCCAGCGCCAAGGTTCGTGTCCCAAAGTTGTAGAACGCAGTTTTGGTGTGCTTCACGTGCAATGGAGGTTATTGGCACTTCCTTTCAAGTACCGCTCCCGCGTAGATATGCGGCACGTTATGCACGTGTATTCTCGTGCACAATATGATTATTGAAGAAAGTCGCACAAACGCATTTTGCATTAATTAGTGCAGTGCACACGACTATATATTTTTGAAAACGCTTTGATTACTATTGCTGCGCCTGAGGTTCGCGTATCGCGACCTTCCGGTCACCCACCAAGGTCTATCGCTGAGCTGGCATTTCGTATTAGCACAATTAAACCGTTCAGCTTACGCGATAGCCCGATCAATCACTTGTGGGTACTACACGGTATTCAAGCTTCTGATATATATAATAATTGCACGCATGCTACTCGCAATAATTTGGTATTTTATCAGAACCCGTTACTACCAACACCAATACTGCCGCTAACTGCAATCAAACCGCACCACAATTTAGTGTTAGGTATGTAAACACTGTGGTTGACAGCACGAAAGCGCTTTAATTCGACATGCCAGACTATCATGTCGACTGGCTAGGTAGGAGGCATGATCATCGATGCTGAAAGCAGCTCGTTCAGCATTACTTCAAGCACTTGTTCCCCTTGCGTTGCTGATTCTGCTAAGTGAGGCGTTGCTGTTGCTGAAGCTGTTGGCTTTGCCGAATACGATTTTTCAACAAGGATACATTTTCTGTCAACGAGGTAGACACCCTTTCTTGCGCCTTTAGACTGCTTATCTGCAGTTGCTCCTGAAGCTTCAAGCTATGTTTTGCTCTGGCATCCCGACCTTGATTATGGTTGCTGTCGTCGTCGATGTCCGTGGACGCCACCGAGCTCGAACCAATACCCTTCGTATTATCATTTCCTTCGCGTTTTCTGTTAGGAGAGTTCTTCAAATCTTCTGGAATTTCGCGCAGTCCGATAGAATCTTGAGCAATCAATGTAGGGGAAAACATTGGCTATGATGCTCTCGAAAGCGTGTCATGATTCTCTCGAACGTGTCATTTTTCAGTCGTATCAGACCGACGAGCCACTTTGACCTTCTTTGAACAGCGCACAACTTCGGCGCCAGCGTTGGCATTTGGTCAAAGTGGGGCTGAAGACTCGTCCAGAAGCGAGATGCCAATCTGCCTTCAGATAATGCTTTCGAAATTGCCTCCATTGATACCATCGTCTCCTTCACGCTCATCCAGAAGCCCTCGACTCATTGATACCAGTTTCAGCATTTATACACGAAAGCTCTTACAATATACAGGTCTTCGGTAGGGGCATTGTTCCGACCTCGAGCGGCCTTTTTCTTTGGTGACATACTCACAGGGTTGTTATGGCGGCGCTGATGCAGATTGAAAAATGAAATCCACCAGAGATTAGGCTTGGTCTTCACTCGTGTCCTCCAGCCGTGGTACATCAGGGAAATTTCGGTTCCGACTGGGTCTGTTTTGTAAAGGGTTATCGCCAGCCGATATTTGACAGCCAGGCCGCCTCTAAATAGTCGATAGGGGAAATTGGTCGACATTTTGTCGAAGCGGTGCGAGGGCGAAAGTTAAAAGAAAAACACCAAATTTTACTTTAGTCGGACGATTTGTCAGGCCGGTGGAAAGTGCCTTAGGATGAGAAGATTACAAATTAGTATAGTGTGATATGGGGATTTCCACATTCGCACCAACTCCGGATTTGCCGGTTGCCGAGAAAGTCTTAGGAGCAGTGGATTATGGTACCATCTCGGTAATTAGTGCGGATACCATTATTCAGATAGACGCTGAGTTGAACGGCCACCTGAGCTCGGTGGAAGGGCCGGATGAGATCTAAAATCACTTCATTTCACTTGATATTTGTAATGGAAGCATACGAGAGAATAGGAGGTGCCCAAAGAGGCTCCCGAAAGATAACAGAGCAGAATTACCTAGTCCAAGACACGTGCACACTGTTCCGGTAAGTCCATGTAATGCCGGATTATGTCTACTGCGAGTACTCGAGAGGAATAGCTTGTAGGGTACTCGACTGGTAGCGCCAAGAGATTAGGTCGGCCCAGGAAGGACAAGAGTCTCGCTACGCGCGAAAGGAAAGCCCCGCCGAGTCGGCGGACTGGTACACCGTGCAGCCCAGGTGCCGTAACACTTCTAGCCGAGCTGCCACTGCGCTTGGTGACATGTAAAAGTGCTCGCGCGCCGTCGTCCATCCTTTGGTGGAGGCCACATGGTTTCTGTACGAGGCAGTCGAGTCGAGGTCGGCTGAGCCTCGTAGAGTCTGACTGGGATAGTCGGAACTCGGAGAGAGCAAGACCGCACGTCTGTCCCGGCTGGGCCGACCCGCTAGGGGACCGCCCTCCGCACAGGCTGTACACGTGCCTACCTAACTCGGCGATTGTTGTAGTTTGTGTGAGGAATTCACATCTGTATTTGTGCATTCTGCTACACCACAACAATTGTCGCGACCTGTCCAGATAGAGGAACTGCGAGGGCAAACCCTGAAGACCCCAGCTTCGAGAGGAATGGCGACGAATTCGAACGGGACAATGGAGGTGCAACTCGGCGGTTTGAGGCCGAATTACGAGCTGAGTCCGTCGAATCGCGAGCACCGGACGCACAAGACGTCAACCCCGTGTAACCGGGTTACACACAAGTGGCTACACGTAGCCACTTGGCTACATGGATGGTTCTCGAATATTGGTGTAAGACACACCAATGTTTACACTTTGCAGACCACTGGTCTGTATGCATATAGGCTTCCAATTGGTAGATACGCATTCCTTTCTACCAATTAGAATAGCAGGATTCTGACAGCCATCGGATGGCAGAATACCTTTCATATAGGATATCAGTTTTAGGAGGAAACCCAGTCCAGACATAAATCATAAATAACAGTTCTCATTTTAACCCAAATCGGCTTTAACTTTTCTTATTTGAGTAAATCTATACTTTCGGACGAAAGTATACTTAATCTAAGTTTAAGCAAACGACGCTTCCTCGTACACGTGCGCTAACGTGTAAGACGAAGTAGTGGGCACAGAGTTGGCCCATTACACCTGGTAGCACTTCGTAGTCCGTCCAACGACCAACTACCTGACTTGTTCGTATGGAATACGAACAAGGGGCCCAGAACCAACCCATGGACGGTAATCCGTCCATGCGTGGCCCGAGCGAGTCTGCAACGCACATTGCGCTTGCAGACTGTCCCCACCTGTCGGATCCAGAGTGGGAGACACTCGAAAGACTGACAACAGTCATTGGGGAGGCGTCCGTAGCGACGTCGCTACGGACGTTGTCACCGACAGAGCAACACGGTGTTGCTCTGGGCTTCATAGTCAAGGAGCAGCGAGATGATGCTGCCGCTACGACTACGACGGCGTCGTCCGGGGCGACACCGCGCGCGCAGTCATTGAAACTGCACGTCAGTAATTATGTGGGAAAAGAGGGAGAACCTCTTCTCTGATGGCTTGTCGAGGTCAACACTGCCATTGCAGCTCGACGCATCTTCGACGAACCCTCGAAGGTTCCGTTCACCATGTCATGTCTTGGCGGACGAGCGAGAAGCTGGGCGTACGGACGCCGGCTCACGGACGCTACGTGCTTCAACACGTACGTGGAGTTCAAGGAGGAGCTCAGACAAGCGTTTGAGCCCCCTAAGAACGAGTTCCGGTCGAGGGCTGAGTTCCTCGACCTGCAGCAAGGTAAGCATGACGTTCATGCTTATGCCCAACGTGCACGGTACTTGGTCTCGAACATCGTGACCAACCCGATGGACGAGGCGACCAAGGTCGTCACTTTCATGAAGGGCTTGCAGGAAGGTCCCGGCAAGACCTATCTCTTGCGAGAGTACCCAAGTACTCTCGAAGCTGCGATCACCCTTGCCATGCAAGAGGAATTTAGTCTGGGGCAGGCTAAGTTGCGTGTGAACGTGCCGAGGATGGCACGTCCGGTGATGAGAACGGGAGGTCCGGAACCTATGAACCTCTCGAACGCTACGGCTGCTGGTCACCAGCAGCGGAACAACAGTAGTGTACGGTGTTTCCGATGCGGATACACCGGACACTATGCGCGTGAGTGCACAGCGGCTGTGCACAAGGCTGGGGGCCGACGTGGCGATGACGGGCATCGCCGCGATCAATAAAAAAACGCGCGGAACCAGTAGGCGCGGGGCGCCCTACTGGTAGTGCAGTCACGCGTGTCTACAACGGACACGCGACACCGAAGACTGCAGCCCCAGTGAGAAAGACGCTCACTGTAAGAAGTGTGATGTAGGGAATCACTTGAAATGTAGCTAGACATGTAGTGAGCCTTTGCACAACAACAATTCGCCTTCCACAGGGGTCAGAGATCGATGGGCGTAACTGAAGGAACCAAGGCCGGTCCAGCACCATGAGGCGGCGCTTCCCTCTCTCACTATCTACGTCCGTAGGCTTAATACGCAAACGTCACAGGCACGAGCTTCACCTGTACGCTTATTCTCTCTCTCTCTCTCTCTCTCTAATACCCCGTTGCACCATCAGCGGAAGGTTGCCTAGTGTTGTAAACTCTTTTACGGGGGCGCCCGAGAATAGCTCAGGCTGTAAGTCGTCTAGAGTATACTATCAATACTCTAACCACAAATATCGGGAATCTAATACCCGAACTTCCCTCAAATAGGGATCAAATCAAACGCACTCCCTCAAACCGCTCTTGGCCTGACCAGAACGAACGCTAACTTCAGGAAGGTTGCTGCTCGCTGGTAGGCATAACCTGTAAAGCTACAAAGTGTAAGGTGCTTACCTCGACGCTTGATCACTTGACTGCTTCAGGGAAAATTCTGCTCTGTCATTATAGGGCCACTTGGCCCTTATTCTTTGCTAATCCTATCCCTCTTATCTTTCTATACAAATATCAAATGAAATCTGTCCGGATATACCGTGCATCCCATCCGGACAGCTACAACCAGTCGGTGACCGGTCTCGTGTGGTCCACACCACTGTTACGCCCCCTTGTCATACCGTCGCAGTGGGTGCCGATTGGCCCAAAAGGCCACGAGGGTTCTTGGAAAGACCCTTGCGATGGTTCGTGACTTGAACCGTGGCTGACAGTCGATCCGCTATATCACAGAAGCAAGATGACAAGCCAAAGCTTGTCATCCTGAAAGTAAAGTTGAAGAGAGAGGGCTCTCTTCGTGCGCTGGTAGACTCGGGTGGGTCGAACAACTTTGTTCGACAGCAAAGCCTACCGAAGTTGAACTTCGATGATGCAGACACACCTCGAAGTGCGTTGGAAGTGAGGTTGGCAACGGGTGCCACCGTGATAATTGAGAAGCGTCTCGTACGCGTGCGCTTCTAGTACAAACACCGGGTGTTTGTGGAGAATCTTATCGTCTTAGACTTAGACGATAAGTTTGACTTGGTGTTGGGAATGCGTGGCTTGCACGGCATGATCCAGTGGTCGATTGGGAGAAGCGTACGCTTGTACGCTTCGGTTGCAACGCGACAGAGGGCGATGACCCTATCAGTGTAGCGCGTGCACCCCAAGGTGCACCCGATCATTCCGTTGAGACAGCGCCTAACGCTGTTGCCTCCAGTGTTCAAGAATAAGTCGCAACGACTGAGAGAGCCGTTGAATGCGAGTCGAATCCGAATCTGATTGGATCTGATTTACGACCTGTCTCCACCTTCAGGGGTCGAGACGACGATGGCACGTCAACCATCGGAATCGAATGGTTTTCCGGTTACAGACTGTGTCTTGGACGATAGTGCTTCTGTTCCAGGAACGGAAGCATCGAGTATGCAAGAGACTTGAGCTACAAGCATTAACTCTGAAGTCGGCGTGTCAGCTACGGCAGTTGACACGGCCCTGGTTGGTTCAAACCCCACAGAAGGCTCCGCCGCAAGGCGTCGAGGAGTCAACAGCGCATCAACTTCGGGAGTTGATGACGCGGCAAGCAGTGTTGGCGGTTGCAAACGTCCAACACCGGAAAAGCTTTTGTGCTTGCGTGTAGCCGGGCTGCACGACAAAGCGATATGCAATCAAGGCGGGCTTGATTATGCGCGTCCGCGGAAAGAATCCGCCTACGGTCACGACAACGGAAACCCGTCCAAGGCCGGGCCTGGACGAGGAACAAGTGGAGCCGGGCTCCACAGAAAGAAATTACAGCGCAAGTCTCGGCCCGGGACCGAGACGCTACACGAGATGTCTTCCGGGCAGGCATCGGACACGACGTCGAGTGTCGAGACGTTGAACGTCTTGACACGGACCGTTACTGGTCTCCAGTACCGGTCAGTACAATTGGAGAATCCTCCGACGAGTGCGTCGGAGTTGACGTCGCTTCCAGCCATGAGCTGGATGCGCTTCGCGAAGGACCTGTACGATGGACGCATCGAACAGATATGCATCCTTTCGGATCTCGAAAGGATGAAGAACGAAGCGGAGGAGTTGAGGCAACTCCACGCTGCGAGTACCACTGAGAGTGAGGACACTCTCAGTGCGAAGACGAAGAAGGAGCGCTTCGACGGGCAGAGCTGGGATTCGCTGAAGGCGAGTCTCTTCTACGATGTTCTGCGGGAGCACGAGGATGTGCTCCCGGACGAGATTCCTGTGGAGCTTCCGCAGGACAAGGGCATACAGCACGAGATTGATCTCGTGCCGGGTACGAAGTACTGTGTGACGCGACAGTGGCCACTGCCGCGGGACCAAGTGAAGGCGATCGACGACTTCTTCAAGAGTTGTCGTCAGTCAGGGCAAGTGTGGGAATCGAGTCCCCACACAGTGCGCCAACGTTCCGTGTCAAGAAGCCATAGGGTGGATGGAGCCTCGTTCGTGGGTATAACAGGCTGAACGATGCGACGATACCGGCGCAGACCTCGATACCACGAAAAGATGTGATCATCGGTTCGATGGACAGGAGCAGTATTGCGAATTATTTTTATGCTAATGTGGAACTGTATCCGCGTGAAAGTGTTGGCATGCAGGATGAATTTTCCTACGTACTGCAAGTTGCACGGCAGGGCGCTAGCACTATTGCACAGTGAGGGAGGCCCCTTTCAATGAAGAAGAATCAGCATTTTATGTATCTGGGTAGAATGCGCATAAGCGAGTTTTCCTGTGCCTTACGTTTGAATTCGCCGCCATCCGAACACGTCCCAGCACTCAAGCAAGCATGTTTGCGCGTCACCGACTCAAGACTCAAGGATACATCGTACTTTACCACGCTATACCCGAGGAGATGGCCAACAATCTACGGCCAATGGCCCGTAATGACCAGAACTTCTGGATCCACGATACCTGGGATGGTGTGCTGCACGATGAGTACCGCCTCCGAGCCTTCGTTCCTGATGCTGATTCTCAGTCTCTATCCAAGTATTTTGAGCGGCACTGCAAGAGCTTTTTCCCTCTTGCTTCGGCGACTGAGTGGCGCTTCCTGAAAATAATGGGTGGTGCCCAAGATCAACCTGTGTGCTGTGAATTTGCGCCTCCCCCCACAAAGGTTGCTTCTGCGAATATGTGCTCCGTCCCGGGGTCCATTCTTGTCGCCACACAAAATCGTACCTACGTCTGCGGATACGGATGGAACAGCCATGTCGCGCTGCGTTCAACGCAGCAAATCATCAGGTTGAATAAGGGCGACGTGCTGCTATCGAGAGGAGACTTCGCCTTTGCCGCGGCTGGTCACAGCGCAAACCACGTTTGCGTGCACGGGTATATGGATACCTCTCTGTATCCACGACCGCGATTCCCTCAGCCAGAGATGGTGCCCTTTGTTGATGACACGCCCGAAGTGGATGACTTCATCTGCTTCGTGTGGAGCTGTCCGTTCAGGGCAATCGACCCTGATACACTTCGCAA
The DNA here is from genome assembly GCA_016880985.1 of Phytophthora idaei. Lineage (NCBI taxonomy): Eukaryota > Oomycota > Peronosporomycetes > Peronosporales > Peronosporaceae > Phytophthora > Phytophthora idaei. Next base: position 47,011 of record QOKR01000350.1, read on the forward strand.
ACATCTCAACCGCTATCATCGTTTCTTCTTCAATCGCTCGCGCACCCTGACCACGTAGGCGGTATGCAATGCGGCGTTGAAACCCGTGGAGGACTCAAGTCGAGCTGCAGATGGTGGATGCACACGCTTTACTGCCCGCCGTTATGCAGAACTGCCAGTATCATCACATTGGCGCAAAGCTTGTATGCACATGCGTTTAACTGTACGATTCAAGCGTAGTGAAAGTTTCGGCTAATCGTAAATAATCTTTTCCCGAAGATGTGGAGTACTTCAACCTGTTTGATGAGGTCGAGAACACTTAAGTGAAATACGACTACAGTATCTTCCGAATTGCACGTAGTCACGAAGGAAACACCATCAAATGGAACTTGACAATGCAATCTGGAAGGTGCTGAATGTTAAGAAGCGCATCGGATATGAAGTTGTCATGTCTACCTAGTGCGCAGAGACTTACACGCCGCGTTCAACGCATTCTCGTGCCTAGCCTAATTTGTGGTATACATATAGACGTGAATTTATGACTAGAAGTGTTACTCAGCATTACCCCACGAAGAACAGACAAAGGGTACATGTGTGGAAATCATTGCAGCTACCAGTTAGTCACCATAACCCCAGTTTTGAAGCGGTTGGCAGCGGAGGCTGCAGCTACAGCTGCCTATAATATTCAGCAGAGGTCACTACTAAGATCCAGCATTACCACTTGATCCGAAACATGAGCACTGTCAACCAACATCAACAAGCCGCCGCATCGAGCACCCAAGCTACTGCTCCAACGACTCAATCTACAGCTCCAACGACCCCATTGCGAGACAGCAGTGTTCCATTGGCCATGTCAACAACGCAACCAAGTCAACGAAAATTGTGTCAGCGAGAGTGGTTTCGACGTTATGTCCACATTGAACTACCGCAAAATCTCCTCGACCAGCCGCGACCACCGCGACCACCGCGACAACCGGTGGTGATCGACCTTACGGGCGAAGACGACTAATGTAGCTTCAACACTGTACGTTTCAGAGAGGATACTTGATTCATCCGCCATTCCACAATCGGGGGTAGCATCCCAATTAAGCGAGTGAGGTAGTCGTTTTGGAACGGGTCATCCTCGCTCTTGCAGAAACCCATTCGATGATCATTGGCACGCGCCAGAGAGTCGGTTGTTTCTGAGGGAGTCAGACGAAATTGATCTCTCTCAGCGCTTCGCAATATTTTTTTCATCAGCAGCTGA
>QOKR01000351.1:0-48119 GCA_016880985.1 Phytophthora idaei
TCATCTGGTTCATCTGCTGTAGTTGCTGGAGCATCTGCGATTGAGTCAACGTCGAGCTACTCGTACTGGACGAGAGCATTCCATCTCCGGCAAACTCGTCCTCCTCCTCAACTGGTAAGTGCAGGTTTTTGTACAGCAGTAAGGTACAAGCTTCAGGAATCGACGTGACCATACTCGCGTTCAGCACCGCTCTCATTTGCTTGTTGCGCAGGCCATCCAGGAAGAACTCATACCTCATGCGTGGCTCATAGTAGTTGAGAGCTTCGCAAATTGTAGCGATTCTGTCGCCCCACTCTTCAGCGGACTCACCGCGGTTCCGTTTAGCAGCCTTGAGCCGGGTCTAGTTACTGGATCATGATGTATATAATGCATTATGCATTTATATTTGGCCCTTTTATTAGAAGCGAACAGAGATCAAACATACCCGCCCAACTATGAGTACATTCATTGCAAAATGGATTGATATAGGCATTTACAATTGCCATATCGACCAGTCCCAGGAATATGGCTCTATAATACTTGCGGAAGCGCACCGAGAGCTGCAGCGAATAGCGCTGCAGCTGCAGTTGGTCATGCAGATCGACGCCGCCCATCCACCGATGATAATCCTTCATCGAGGACGGGCAAGGGATGTTGATTCTTCTTCCACCGGGTACACGTCGGGCTATATCAACACACACAATCAATCAATGTTAGATCAGTTTACACTATTACACAAACAAAACTCACCACATGTGTCGACTGTAGTGCTGCTCCCCGTTGAAAGCAGATAGACGGGAAGACGATCCCACCACCGAAGAACTTGTAGCTGAGGACAGGACTTGGCCACGGCGACGGTCGCCGAACCACGAGCGACGTCAGCTGGGCGAGTTGTATCCTTGGTGATCAAAGCTGGTGGAAATCGGTTTTTGTTTGTCTGGATAGTGCCGATAAGGTATACACTCCGAGTCATCGGTCGTAACGCGAGTTGTACAGACGTATAGGAGCAGGCTGTGACCACAGTATAGTAGACGTCATCTTGTTGAGGGGGCAGCACGTTGAACAGGTTGCGCGTCACTGCGGCAGGCCCTGAGCTCGGGTCGGCAGAAAACTAGGTCTGCCGCTCTCCTCCCAGCTCGTCGGAGTGCTGGTCAGTCCCGCAGAAGATCTCAATTTTAGTCAAGAGTATATACAACATGATCGACGCGAAATATGTGTCAATATACAACATGTACAACTTAGCAAAAATAAATGCGGACTCCGTGAAGGAGTCTGCATTTTACTTCAACTTACCGAAGACAACAGGCCGTATCAGCGCAGCAGGTCATGAACACCCACTAGCGGGGTTTATCTTTCATGAACTGGCGAGTTAAATTGTGTCGGCTCCTTGAAGGGATCATGGCTTCGTCGAAAGAGAATACTGGAGGCGTGTTGTAGCCGGATGCGGATGTCTCTTGCAGTGATTCAACCACGGATCTCACCTTCCACGCGCGGTCTGTTTTTGCTCTTGGGTCAGCATTATTAGTGAAGTGTAGGTTCTGCATGATCCGGTCAAAGCGTGCCTTCGGCACGAAATTCCCAAAGGTCCCTTTGGGAACCGCGCCAACAGCAGTCGTCGCCCAATGATCTGCAAATTTTCGCTTGTGAGGGCAAAGCATACGGGCAATCAACAAGCCGATGCAGTGCAAAATGGCCTCCGCTTGAATTTTTTGTGGCTCTTCGTCTCCCTCAGCAGTATATCGCCCCTTGTCATTTCACCACCTTTTGCTAGCTGAGCGGCGTACATGCGGTCCATGCGTTCATTCAAGTGTTGATGATAATACCGATTGCTCTCCAGGGCTATGCGTCTCCATAGGCGTGGAGGCATAAAGTAGAAGTACAGGCGGAGAGGTGATTCTGCCAGTTCGAGCGCTTCTGCCGTCGGTCCGTAACCTCCAGAATACAAACCAGGATAGGCCTCGGTCCGGGTCGGATGCGTTGAAGAATCTAGAAAGATAATACAACATGTCATGTCAGTACATGTTGTATATACTACATCGTCAAAAAAACGCATACGTACCGAAGTTCCATCCATCCACTCGCAGCTTCTTCAGTGCCTCCTCATCCAAAGCAAGAGCTTCCATCTCCACCGACATCAGGGCATCCCAGTTCTTTGTAGTTGTGGCCCAATCACGAGACAACTTGGCCTTCGCAGCAGCAAGTCGTTCTCGGAGTTGCTGTCGCTTGGCTCGATTCTTCTCACGAAGTAAAAGGGCATCGCCGTCTGTACCTCCTTCGTTGTCTTCACTGGGATCACAATCCACATCCTCTTCCTCGCCTGCGTGCTGCGTAACGGCATCTTCACCACCACTGCAAATGCCGCTAGTGGTGGTTACTTCCGTCTCCGTGTACCAGTCATCCGATTCGATATCACCTTCGACGTCAGAATTCAGCGCGGCACCGTCTGGGGAGCGTGTGACTGGAGCCGCCTGCATTACACCGCTGTCCTCACGATCATCGTCAGCAGTTGAATCCATACAGAGAGATCTGAAAAATGTAATAATCACGTACAACAGGTCAATATACTGTATGAACTTCAGCGAGCACGTTGTATATACACCATGGCTACATTCACCCACCTGGCTGCTTGTCGAGACGAAGCGGAGCCTGTTTCAATCTCGCGCGTCGGCCCCGTTGCAGTGGCTACTTGTCGAGACGAAGCGGAGCCTGTTTCAATCTCGCGCGGCGGTCCCGCTGCAGATAATTCTCTAGTGAAACATGAATCATATACAACATAACCCGATCAGTACAAGTGATATATACACCATATTCTCAAAGTCGTACCCGTCGCTTGGTGGTGCTATACCAGCCGAACCTTGGGTACCTTGAGCTCCCTCATCGTCAGCATCAGCATCCTCCTCAGTATCAGCGAATTGGCGGCTTGCATTCTTTGGTCGTTTAGCGATACGCGACCCCGACTTGGACGTATCCTTCCGTTTGGCTGGAGCCTTTGACGATAGCTGCAAAATAGCTTGATCTCGAGCTTGTCGACCCCACTGCTCCTCCAAAGTAGCGCGCTCGCGCTCGTTCACCTTCTGTGCAGAACGCGCAGCAGCAGCGTGCTCGGCACGCGCACGCACACGCTCATCCTTGGCTTTCTTCTCCTCCCGTCGAAGCACCGCCTCTTGTCGTTTGGTCATCTTCTTCTTGCCCGCCGCCCTCTTCTTCTTGGCCTCTGCTGCTTTCCGTGCTAGGTAACATGCGTCCTTGCCCAGAGGTGGGCGGGGAGACGGAGGGCGAGCAAGCGGACGGGGTTCCGTCGTTGATGACAGGCTCGTGGTGCCCGCTGCTGATGTCGCCGTCTCCAAATGCGATTCTTCAGGCCCAAAATCTGCGTTTGCATCTCTCTCGCCGTTCAAGTACGCACGGTGCTCCATAGATAGTCATTGTCTCTCACCCAGACTTCTGCCCTCCAGTCTCGCCATAAAGGCGTCGCGCTCTCTGGGAGTCTCGCGACGAGCTGCCATCTCTCGTTTCGTTTTTCGAAGTGAGGGAGGTGGCGGCCTCGCAGTCATCAAATTCTGCCGTCTATTCGCAAATCTGAATCTTTTTGTGTACTGTTTTTGAATTGGTTCTGTTCATTTTTTGCATATTTTAGCCTAACTGCGTGCATTTCACGGTCCTTAACATGTTGTATTATGCAACATGTTATGAAACGAGTCGCCCCTCGCATGTTGTTATATACAACGTTTGAGAGCGGGGGGGGGGTTAAGGTGAAATGGATCGGTTACGACGAGCCTACATGGGAACCACTGTCGAATTTGTCGTATGGAGGTCTCCTTTATGACTATCTTCGCCGCAAGAGAAGTGAGTAGAGACCACAGATGGTTCAAGTCGCGGACGAAGACTAGCCAGTGAGTCATCGTCAAAATGGGAACTGTACTTGGGGCAATGCAGCCCAAACTACAGACGAAGAAAACTACTGCAGATTGTTTTTGCGTGGAAACTATAAACATGAACACACGAAAGACGAAAATAGAAAAGATTATTCATGATCGAGCTACGACTATCCGACTGAAACTTAACTGAGACGCTCGAATCTTGACAAAAAAAATAACCCAACACAGCGATGAAAGAACTTACGACGTGGAAACGCCAGATGCTTCACTCGGCTCAGGAGCGGTGGCCACTCTGGCGAAGAACTGAGGAGATCAGCATCATCGATGGTTGACGACCCTTCGGCAGGGTCACGAGCACGAGCTGGGGCGGCAGGAGCAGTCGGCGGCACTCGGAAGCCGACATCCCAGTCTGGTGCGATCTCGCTACATGTCAGCACTGGATTCACTTGAATCTGACGGCCAACGGTTTCGCGGGTCTGCCCGGTGAGAACAAACAGCGGGAAACCTGGATTACACGGAGCAAATGTCGTATTGTAGGGGTACTGAAAAGGAGCATCAACCCATCCGGTGCGCCACGGCTCAGCAGCGTCCAGCGCCGAAATGTGAGAAAGCCAATCTGATAAGCCGCGAATCCACGTGAGGTACTCGAACGAATACCCAGGCATCGAAAGCTCGAATAAGATCTCCGGTGTGATCGCAGCGAATCGAGGCTCGGTGTTAATGCACCACTTCCACAGGTTGTACACGAGCCTGACGCGAAGCCGGTCACAACGCCTGGTGCCGGTCACAGCATACTCCTCCCATCCGGCCTTCGCTTCGTCCAGAGCGAGCCCCAGCTGCGCCTTCGTAGTCAAAGCAAGAATGGGGTCCTCTTCGAGGGCTCGGTACCCAGTTGGCAGGGACAACTCGATGGCGCGAGATGAGATCCAGTGATCTCGCTCTCACAACGAAAATCCAAGATCAACGTCCTCTTCAGGACCATAACCACGGAAGGTGCGCCAGAATCCCTTGAACCGAGCCAACGGTGGCGCCCGCTGTGAAACGTGTGAGTCTGGGTCGAAATCCTCGGTCCCAAAGAGGCATGCACGCTCCGGAAGCAGCCGACGACTCCGCTGCCATGTTTTTGTAGCTCCCGAATGCTTTAATGAGCTTGGAAGAGCGCGGGATCTTGGTCACTGGTGGCACTGGAGTCGGTAGCCGACAATTCAGGATTTGGGTCCAGCACTTGAATGCACCCTGAAGGCTGAAAGGCGGAGTCATGGACGGCTGATCCCACTTGACCACTTGCTTGGAGAACCGAACAAACGGCTGAGGCCCGTGAACTGGAGAAGGAAGAGGGACGAGTGGACGCAGCGATTGCTTATCCGACCCTAGAGTCGACGACAGAGTGCCACCACCCGAGTGGACCCGCGAGAAGAGCGACGCGGGGGCAGGCGTAGGCCGAGGCGTTGTAGTAGTTGGAGCGGACGAAGTAGACGCTGAGACAGCCGAAGCGCCGCGGCTACCCACCGGTGTTGAACCGACAATGACGGCAGAGATATCAACAGTATCAGCTGTATCACCTTGGACCACCGACGACTGGGCAGCAGGAGTGTGTTTTCAGATTCGTCACCAGAGGCGAAAACCAGTGTTGACGTGGACTCGGCATCTGACTCTGCATCATCAGCGAGGTCATGATCACAACCCTGGTCGTGGGGGAAACAAGTGACTGGTGAAGCTCACTAGCGTCAAACGAGAGCGAGACAGGCACTTCAGAAACAGCTTCACGTAGAGAAATGCTCGCAACCGGTGTCTCACGAGTGAATTGTGCCTCAGACGCCACTCCCGACGATTGCTGAGGCACAGGACTCGTCTCAGGACAAAATATTGGCGGAACCACCAGCTTCGCCAAGGGCACGTCTTCTAACTCATCGTCTGAAGACGGAATCGACGCCACAACATTAGCCAAGTTCAACGCCTCTCTATCATCAGCGCTCTCCAGTTCAATCTGCAACGACGAGCGAAAAGATGAGCGCGCAGCTTGCTGACGAACGGGACGACCAGTGCGAGGGGAGACTTCAACAGCAGACGACACTGGACTTGCAGCGGACGGAGAGACGGATGAACTCCCGACGGGTTGCTGTGACGATGTGGGTGAAGATCGCAGTGTCTCGAATTGACTTTTCTTCTGTGGAGTTTTCGTTGGTTGAGGCTGTGACTTAGACTTGCAAACTCCTGACGATGTTGACTTGCGAACCGAGGATGCGGGAGAAGCTGGCTTCCCTGAAGAAGCAGTGGAATCGGGACGGGAGCGGCGAGCATTCAAAGCGGCCGGAGGCTTGGTGATCGGCCTGGACACTGATTGTTTTCCACTAGCAGGATGTTTCGGGGGCGGTGCCGATGAGTCAGGCTCATTGTTCGACGTGTCACGTGAACGCTTACAGCTAGCAAAATCCTTAGTCTTGTGTTTAGAGTTGCTCTTCTGGCCCTCAGCGTACGACGTCCCGGGCGAAGTCTTCCGAGCATTTGCAGCTCGATCGTCTTGAGAAAGTTCAAGATCGTCGCCTTCGCGGCACGCAATCCGCGCCAGACCAGCAGCGAAGTTCTCGTCCGACATGGTAGAGTCCTTCATCGCGTACAATCTCTTGAGAATGTCCCGCGTCTGGCCGCTTACATCGAGCAATTCCCAGTTTAATTCGCCAGTCGACAAGCCTGAATAAGAATAAGGCAACACAGGTAAGTCAACGCAGACGAACGAAGGAGATCCTGGAAATGACGTGACGAACTCTCAAGAACGAGAACCAGGACATCGGGGTCCACCTCCTCCAACCTAACATGCGTGCGCAGTGCCTTGTTAGCACTTGACAGGCGTTTGACCTGTTCTCGAAGATCTTCGTTACGCCGCTTGAGACGAGTATCTGCCGAGTCATCGGCGATGTCAGAATCCGATAGCAACTGGTGAAGACGACGAATCTGTGAAGTGTTGGTAGCCACCGTCGCCTTAAAGATCTCCTTCTGCCGAGCGGTGTACTGCGTGAGACGCTGAGACTCGTTTTCAGCTGACTTGATACGGTTCTCGAGGCGCTGGTAGAGCTCGTTGTGTGCATCTACTTGCGCGTTGAACGCGTCGAGTTCCTGCAAGACTGAACTCTCGCGCTCACGAAGACGGTGAACTTCCCTCTGTGTCTGTTCCAGCTCTCGGCGAGCAGAAGAACAAGCCATCTGGGCACTTTCGCGATGCATGATCTCCTCCTCGGCGGTAGCTTGAGCAGCTTGAGCAGAATGGATTTCCGACCGGAGTCGCGCCAACTCTTGTGAAGTCGTCTCTGATTCGTCGCCAGAGTCAGGAACCACAGAGTCTGCCACCTCCTGTAGCGAACGAGCGGTAACGAAGCGCGCGTAGATGCGCTTATTACCGCGAACTGGCGACCCAAGTTGCATGCCCACAGAAACGCGAGCAGCGGTCTCGATCTGCGGAGCCAGCGTGGAAATCACGCGTTCTGACACCTCGTGGTTCACTTCACGAAGGAGATCCTGGAATGACTGGCGAGAGAGCCTGACGTCAGGGATGTTCGGACGAGTCGCAGGCACATCCTGAACGCACACGTGGTTAGTGACGCTGATCGGTGAAGACAGTTAAAAGAAGACGTGACGTACCGCGAGAGCGCTGGACTCTGGAGCTTCTGTCGATGACGAGGATGCAACCACGCTTGTTGGCTGCGGGCTGCTCGGCGACGCTGAAGGACTGCGTGGAGATGTATCAGGCGACTAAGATGATGAACGTAACAAACACAAGTGAGCTCACGATCAACGCAGCAGTTCAGAACTACGGCAACCTACCGACATTGCGAACTGGTGGCGGCGCACGGCGCGGCAGGAGCTGATAGTGACGATGTGTGCGCACGGGCGAAGCAAGAACGAAGACACACCGACACTCACCAGGTGCAGAGGATCGGGTCGCTGTGGTGGCAGTTGTGGTGTGGCGATTTGCTTTGGAAGCCGAAGACTTGAGGATTCGTAGCAACGGGCGCGTCAAAACCCGTCAAACGTTCGCGCCACTAAGTTCGCGAGAGTCGATTGAACTGAAATACGTCGCTGGCGATGACTCGTGCTGATTGGTTAAAAGCTAGGTCGATGGCGACGCGACGTGTAATTTCGGACCGACAACTGCGGGACAGACACTGAGGCGTGAGACATGGGTTCAAAGACGGGCGGCCAGAATTCTCATTTAGCCGCCGATTCCCAGTGACCGCTGAGTCGTCGGTGCCGACGGTTTCGACTGATGCAGTACTCAAGGGCCATGGATCAGTGGACGGTGGCGCTTGTGAAGGCTTCAGTGGGTGAGATCTTTAACGGCAACGGCGGGAAAGGACACAACGACTCTCATGTAGCTGGGTGCGACGGTTCGAGCTCAGACGACCCTTCGAGTCGTCGGTAGTGGGTTGGAAGATCCAAAACGGACATGTTTATACTTGGTATTTGTATTAGTAGATAGTAGGAGTTAGATATTACATTAAGAGCCTTCGGGATCGAATAGCAGAACAGCATTTACTCTCAATCACACAAGGGCACGTCCGGCTATCGGTGAGTATGCTATAGTGGTGGAATAGTTCCGGTAGACTGGATATGACTGTCGGTGAGCACTCCTACTGGTGGTAGTTTGTGTTTATCCGGCAGGGCCCAGAGACAGAAGTTGTGGCCTTGTATTGAGAAGCGAGTTATCGCTGTGTGTTGGAGAAGCTTGTACGCTCTCCATAGATTCTTACCGTTCGGAGTATAGCTCCGGCACCCCCGTATCACGTCTGAAACAAGTCCGGTACCCTATGTTTATTGGGACTGCGGGGTATATTTGCGTGAGAGAGGACACTCTAGCCTTTGCTCGTGGCTAGTAGTGTTGAGTTTTCATAAAAAGCTTACAGAGTCCTCGTGACTTAGTGGGTGTTGTTGGTGTGGAAGTGTGCTATTGCATTTTCGGCGTGTTACCACACGACAGCGCACTATGCGCAGCGGCCGAGCATCTGCACGACAGCCGACTTGTCCTGCACGCTGCAAAGCTTTTCAATGCAAACGCAGTTGCCGAGGCTGTCCCGGTGCGCTTGGTTCAGGATCACGTGGCTGGTGAACGCCGTGGCGGTCGCAAAAAATGATGTTGTTGCAAACCAACAAGTTAAATCTCCACTGTTCCGTGCTTAAATCATAGGATTTGAAGGCCCGCCTCTGTGTCTGCCCCTTGTCGCCAACGACTAAGACGGTACTCCCGCCTACTTCTCCGTTCCACATTTTTACGGAGTAAATACCAAAATGAGGCCATTGTCGAAACTACTCATTAGTTCTAGGCGCTTTAAGTAGTAAAATGAAGCACACAGTTAGGGCCTTCTCCCCATATGTTTCGTGTGTGGGTAACGGAAGCTGGGTAGAAGATAACGTGGCGAGTCTGACACGAATTTCTAAGGCTAGTCACGTTTCACACCGTATTTCACTCAATATTACGAGTTGGAAGGTCAGAATTGTATGTGGCGCTTCCGCTCTGTCTTAGAAATGTGGTACACCCGGTTTTAGTGGGAACTGAAGGCAGTTTTAAGTCTAAAACGCCCCTATTTGGTGGGATAGTTTTCTCGTGTTATGCCGACGCCTCACACAAATCGGTTAAATTGAGCACTATTTTCCTCCAATAAGTTGATACAAATCCTAAGATTTAGAATTGATTTCACTATGATTTAAGATACGAGTAATCAAGTTGCGAAAAACCGTAATCTACAGCGACCTTGGCATCGACGATCAGCGAATGTGCTCTTTGCTAACCCATGGTAGCTTGTATTAATAGTTGTTGTCACCTCTGTGTGAAATGATAGTTTACATCACTTTTTGAAGCGTAACAAAGCATTTGTCAATTCTTGCAGAAGGAATTCGATCAAAGGTCGCTTCACTGCCGTTGCCATGGCCTTCTTTACCGCATCGACCGCTCGTGTGCCACGTGCGGCCAGGTCCGCCAGGAAGAGAGCCACGGTGACTTTCTTCTCTGGCGTCAACTTCTTGGATCCGGTGTACGTGGCATGACTGGAGGGAGTGACTTGCGTCAGTGATCTCGAGTGATATTAGAGTCTGACAGCCTTAGTTTTAGATGTCAAATTTTAGCACTCTATTCTAACCAATAATTTTCGATGTGTGGACCACACCTTTGTGACGCGGCTTCTTACTCCGTAAAAATGTGGAACGGAGAAGTACTTCGAAGTACAGTAATCTGCCTCAATAAAGAACACCTGACCCGTATATAATTTGCTAGGTAAATGCGACATTACAGGTAACGATTTTATGTGACTAGCGATTGGTCACAAAGTAGACAGCATAATATGCTGAAGGTTATAAATGTTTGTCGTGTTCTTTATTGAGGCAGATTACTGTAGTCAACAACGTACAGGGCTCTCGTAAATACGGCGCTTCAGCCTCAAGATTTCAAAAAAATCTTCAACTTCAACGCGTTTACAAACGTTTGTAAGCGTTTTGGCGCTGTTATACTCTCAGAGATGATGAAGACGTTACCCACTTGGGCCGTGTAAGCCATGTCAAGCGCGGCTGTAGGGTCGGTCCATTACACTATTGACCCCGCTCTACTCCGGCACTGGGGATCGAACCCGGGACCTCCCGGTTCTGAAGTGAGCGGACTACTGTTATACTCTCAGGCTGATAGGCTGAGAGAATTCGTGCTTGTCGATGCAGAGGATGACCCTTGCTCTTCCAATCATGGTGGCCGTCCAATCCAGAGCCAGGAAAGGATCGCATTGAAGCGCTCATTCATCACTTTGTAAGTGGCGATTGATGCTGCAGCGCGCGATCACCACGTCCCTTAAGCCCGTCGCGAAGAGATTCATGTCGTCGCAAGTGCCCCCATTCCACCTCGCTGTGCCGGTCCACGACCTGGAGCAAGGTGCGACTGGCAAGATCAGGATCGCTTTCGGTCGCGCATCATACGGGTTGACTAATGCGTTAACCCTCTGCAGCCAAGGAATTCTACGGCACCAAACTGGGCTTCATCGAGGGACGCTCGTCCAAACAGTGGCAGGTTCGCATTGAGCTGGCAACGTGATTCTAACAAGGTTATACGTCCTGACCGCCCGTACCCCCGGAATTCTGTGTAGGACTACAACATGTTCGGCCACCAGCTCGTTGTGCACCAGGTGACGAAGGACTATCGAGGCGTGGACTTCTTCAACCCCGTCGGTGCGTACTCTATCCGGATACGTTGATATGATGGTCGTCAGAGCAGATCCAACCCTCAGACTATTGCTACAGACGCAGACGACGTGCCAGTCCCGCACTTTGGTGTGGCACTGACGGTCGACGAGTTCCACGACCTCTCTAAGCGCGTGCAGGGGCTCAACATCAAGTTTATCGTCGAGCCTCACCTCCGCTTCGCTGGCCGCAAGGGAGAGCAGTGGACCATGTTCTTCAAGGACCCAAGCGGCAACAACCTCGAGTTTAAGGCCATGACCAACCCGGAGAACCTGTTCGCCAAGTACGTCGAGGACTAACTTCGACTCAAATATTCTGCCCCCTGTAGTCGGAAAGGTGAAAGTGCACAACTAAAGCCTCTTATTGCTAGTAAAAACAAAATAAAATACGGGGTCTATGTGGAATTGAGTACTTACTGGTTAAGCGGCATTACTTAATCGTCGCCACCGTCAATATCGTCAGGCTCGAAATCGCCAAACTCGTCACCGTCGCCTGCCTCTGCGTCGCTGCCTTCCGCTTCAGCGGCAGCTTCGGCCTCAGCTAGCATCTCCTTGTGCATTTCGATGGCTGTTTCGTACATACCGAGGTACATTTCATCTGACACGTCCTCCTTCGTAGCAGCAGGCTCGGAAAGCTCGTTCAGTTCCTTCTCAATCCACTGGTAAGCGCCCACGGTATCCATCCACACGCTAATGTTCTGCGAGACGTAGACAAACGCTTCTTCAATGGATCCTCGCTTCGGGTCCTTAATCTCGTCCACGTACTCCATCACTTGGAAAAACGTCTCATGGTACGCGATGACCACGGCCATGAACGGGTTCAGTGCAAACGCCTTACGGAAAGCCTTTTGCACGACTTCTTCCGAAGATCCTTCCTCTTCCAGCACTTCCCACGACACGTACTCGATGATCACCTGGCAGTAGGCCAACATGGCCGAATTCTCGTCCTTGTGTTCCTCAATCAAGGCGCGCGCCTCCGCTCCACGACCTTCATCCACCAACGCACATGCCAAACCCTCACGCGAATGGAAAGAATCCGTCTTGTCCAAGCTCATGCACAATTCGTAGTTCTTGATGCCGCGGTCTGGCATTCCGGCCTCGCAGCACGCCCCCGCAAGCTGCTTCAAAAGACTGCAGTAACAAGTCAGTCTCCACTACAAAGTAGACTATAGTCACTCAGCTCAGCCTCGTACCTAATGTACTCCTTGGTGTCCTTGTGCTCCGCCATTTTGCCCTCCTTGAGCATCTTCTCGTACAGGTCGAAAGTTTCCACTGGCTTGGGGAACTCGTTGCCGCATTCGTCCAGTTCTCCAGCCGCGATCTTGGCCAGTAGCGCGGCCGGTCGCGCCGCTCCTTTGAGCTTCCACTCGGACGGTGGTTTGGGTCCCTTGCGCGCTGGAGCCTTCGGCGGCGGAGCGTTCTTGGGGAACGCGCGCAGCTCCTGCAACTTTCGGTCCACCGAGCGCTGAAGCTGCACAACACGCATGCGGCACCGGTTCTGCTGCTTCTTGTCCTTGTCGGACTGCATGCTGTCCATGCAGGTCTGCGCATAGGCCTGCGCCTTGCCGGCGTTCGAGGAGCGCGCACCCTTTCGCTTCTTCGGCTTGCCCATGATGGAATGACACTGACTGGCGAGCAGCTCAGACAAAGTGAAAGTGATATTGTATAGCCATATCGAGTAAAACGGGTTTCTAAACGACGGCATCAAGCCTGTGTGTGGACAGTGAACGAGCAACAAGGTGCGACTGAAGATGCTGGCGACGACGCGGAGAGTGACCAAGCCGCTGATGGCGGGCGCGCGTTTGTTCGCGGCCAAGGGCAAGGGCGGAGCTGCTGTGGTGGAGGAGGTCGTGGACCTGACGAAGGTGGTGCCCACCAACATCCTTAAGGACGGCGCCCACCCGGAGCTCAAGGACAAGTCCGAATACCCAGAGTGGCTCTTCACGCTACTGGACCCCAAGCCCACGCTGGGCGAACTGGAGCGCACAGGCTTCGACAACCTCGAGATGGAGGAGCAGCACCGTTACCTCGTGCTGCTAAACCGCCGGTCGGTCAAGGCCAACAACGCTGAGAAGGCCAAGAAGTAAGCACACACGAGACCATAGACGATGAGCACAGGGACGGAGGCGGCAGAGTAGGAAGACGCAGGGTACAGACGAATGCATCGAATCAACAATGGAGACGTGTGTGTAGCGGGTTTTTTTTAGCAACTGTGTTAATGGTGCCAATGGGGCAAGGATGTCACGGAAGTTGTGCTGTGCGCGTCTGCGTTGAGCTGGCTGTTAATTGGACGTCTTCAAACAGCTTGAAATTATGCAGTGCCGAACAGGTATAGATACTGCCGTCGATTGATCTCAAGCTGCTGCTACTTTCTGACACGATAACGTCCAAGTTGTTAACGAAGAAATGGCCTAGGACGTGGTCGGAAATCCTCCAGGCACGAGCTGTTATAGGCAAGGAATACACTTGTTATCGAGTTGCATGGCCACACACACAGAAAAGAACGCTGGTATGTCGATAACGTACCAGACACACGTTGTTGCCATTGAGCAGAACCTGGTCCAGCTTCACCTCACGCTTTCCCTCCGGAGTGATCTCGCTGTAGGAGGAGAATTTGACAGCAACAATTTAGTTAGCACTAAATACGTCGTACCGCACTGTACATATCACGAGGCAAGAAGCGGTCAAAACGGCAACGTACTACTCCGTGACGTCGTCCAGCACCATGTCTAGAGAACGAGGACACAAAAGCACCCGAAAGCAAGGCAAGGTCAGCATTTCCGTTTATCTGTCAGTAAATAAGATGCAATAAAGTCGTGTCATATACAGCGCTTGATTTCATCACTTACTAACGTAGTCGTCAAAACCCCGGAGCGTGCCGAGGAACTCCTTGTCGCCCTTCATGACGATCCAGAGCTTAGAGCCGATGCATTTGTCGATTAGCTCTGCAAACAGACAGCAAACAACGCGCAAGACGGCGGCGTAGCAGGGAACGTTAGCATCACATTACATACGTCAAACAAAACAGGGGTTCCGGAGGCCTCGCAACACTCACCGAGCGGCAAGATGCGGCCTTGGGACATGGTCAGTTCTTGACTACAAACCAATTGGTAGCGTTTGGTTTAAGCTTTTTAGTGGTGTGGTGTACATACCTCTGATGTGCACCACCTCAACCATGTTGCTGATCTTTGGCGAAGTGCCAATAATCATCAGAAAAAGGTGTCCTCCTCGACGCTGAGCCGCGATGGAGCAGGATCCGGAGGAGCAGGAGCACTACAAGTCGGTGCTCTTGTCGTTCCGCGAGTATGAATCCTACATGATGCGCGAGATCTACCGGCGCAAGAAGCACATGCAGGCAATGCCCGTCGAGATGCAACGCCGCCTGCCGCAGTCCTCCACACTCCGCAACTTGCACCACTTTGTCAACGCGACGCACCACAACCAGATCTTGTTCGAGCGCATTGTGCAGGCGCAGCTGCAGAATGGTCCGGCCTTTGATCTGCCCGAGGTCACTCCCAAGACGCCGTTGCAGAGCTCCCCGCGCCACTTCTCAAAGCTCAAGAGCACACTGCACCAGTTCGTGCGCGACTGGTCCGACGAGGTCAGTTGGAGGCATGATAACATACAGTCGCTTGCTGTTCTCTGATCCGTGATATTGTATGTTGCTGTAGGGCAAGAAGGAGCGTGAAATGTGCTACACGCCCATTGTCAAGGAGCTACGTCGCGTCCTGATGGTGAATCCAGATAATCCGTAAGATGTTCGTAGAGGGCACTTTAGCCTTGCTTGTAGGGATGATGGGACTAAACGCTTTGGCTGGTACTGAACAGGACGGATCGTCCTCGTGTGCTGCTGCCTGGAGCGGGGTTGGGACGACTTGCGCTGGAGATCGCCTCCTTGGGCTACGCTGTCCAAGGCAACGAATTCTCGTATCAGATGTTGTTCGCAAGCAATTTCATTCTCAACTGGTACGGATTCGCCCTGCTCGATATTGTCGGTCGATTTCGCTAATCATTACTCGAATGCCCCCAACAGGATATCGCGGCCTCTGGAGTTTGAGATTCACCCGTGGATTCACAACCCGTCTAATGCGATGACAGTCACGGATTTGCTGCGCCCCGTGGCAATCCCGGACGTAGCACCAGCGGAGCTTCTGGGTCTCGACACCGGCACTGCCATCCCGCCTGACTTCTCCATGTGCGCTGGCGAGTTCCTGGAGGCCTATGCGAATGACAAGGGTGGGCTGCATTTGCCGCTGTTAGTTCCATCGATTTGTGAAGGCTGATTTTTTTAATCTGTCACGTCTTGTAGAATGTTGGGACTGTATTGTGACGTGCTTCTTCATCGACGCGGCTCCGAACGTTATCGAGTACATTGCTGCGTTTGAGCGTCTGCTGAAACCTGGCGGCTACTGGATCAACCTGGGTCCTCTGCTATATCATTGGCAAGACGGAAGCGGTGACGACGACGAGCGTTACGAGCAGTCAGTGGAGCTCTCGTACGAGGAGATCAAGCACGTCATGAGCACGTACAACTTTCGCATCCAGAAGGAGTCCCAGCGCGAGTGTCTGTACACGAACAACGTCAAGAGTATGATGAAGACGGTCTTTAATTGTGCGTTCTTCACCGCCGTCAAGGAGACTGGTCGTGTCTAAATCAAACAAGAGAAGAACCCTGGAAGACGAGGACAATCGATTTGTGTCTGATATTGCGCGTTCAGTAACTGCTTCGAGGCTGTCATCCGTGTCTCCTTGTTCCTTCTAAATACCAGTCTGCGTGCCCATTTGTGGCGTTAATACGTTGCTTCATTGTGGTCGCTCCTCGTCAGTCGAGATCGTCATCGTCATAGTCGTCGACCAGTGGCTTGATGGCCGACGCGTGCACAGGTACCTCGTCGCCCATGCGCTCCATCTCAAGGTTACCTTCCACGTCCCTATCTCCCTCCATCTGGCGCTTGAGCCGCGCGTGCAGTTTCTTGGACGATGCAGGCGTCGGCGACTTCCTTGCTCTCGGCGGTGTCTCCATCTTTTTCCGATCCTAATCAGCCAATTGGCTAAATACATAAACTATTGTGCACCACACCACACTATGTAAACTTGTGTGCGCCATCTTCCGATAGTAATTCCCCCAAATTCTGGATCCTTTTGGCTTGAAGGCTCCGACACCTCGAGATGGACCGACTGCAGCGTCTCTTTGGCAACCTGCCTGGGCTTCCAGGCCAGGGTGGACCCGGTGCCGACGGTCCGCTGGTCGACACAGCTGAGAAGGTGCACATTTCGTCGCTGGCGCTGCTCAAGATGCTCAAGCACGGTAACAAAGATCTCCTGCGGTGTCCCTATAGCTCGTCAATTAATTGTTTTATTGTTTATTTCTGCCAGGCCGAGCCGGTGTCCCGATGGAGGTGATGGGTCTTATGCTGGGTGAGTTCGTGGATGACTACACGGTCAACTGCATCGACGTGTTCGCCATGCCGCAGAGCGGAACGGGTGTGAGTGTGGAGGCCGTGGACCCAGTCTTCCAGATGAAGATGCTGGAGATGCTTAAGCAGACGGGAAGAGCCGAGATGGTCGTGGGCTGGTACCATTCGCATCCGGGCTTCGGTTGCTGGCTGTCGGGCGTGGATATCAACACGCAACAGAGTTTTGAGGCTCTGAACCCGCGCGCCGTGGCTGTGGTGGTGGACCCCATTCAGAGTGTCAAGGGCAAGGTGGTCATCGACGCCTTCCGCCTCATCAACCCGCAGCTCATGATGATGGGCCAGGAGCCAAGACAAACCACTTCCAACATCGGTCACCTGAACAAACCGTCAATCCAGGCGCTGATCCACGGCCTTAACCGTCACTACTACTCGATCGCAATTGACTACCGCAAGAATGAGCTTGAGGAGCAAATGCTCATGAACCTACACAAGAATACGTGGAGCGACGGCCTCGTGCTCACTAAGTTTGAGGACCACTCCAAGGAGAACGAGGAAACCGTAAAGGTATATTGTCACTTCTGTAGAGCATTTGCAGCGTGGATGTAATCTAACTGTATCATGTGTTACTGGCATTGCAGAGCATGCTGGCGCTTACGGAGCAGTACAACAAGCGAGTTCAGGAGGAGGAAGAAAAGACACCCGAGGAACTCGAGGTGCTGAACGTCGGCAAACTGGATCCGAAGAAGCATCTGGAGAACGACGTGTACGACCTCATGGCTCTCAACACAGTCCAGTGCCTCGGTGCTATGCTTGACACAATTGTGTTTTAGATGGACCGACTTCAAACGGAGAGACCGATGATAGTGTGACTACAGACGAAGACACAAGAAATGAATCGTGTCTGCTCTCTATTGGATTTTATTGGGTTTATTGATTGGGTTTATGATCATACATAGATCGTTTCTACAAACAGAAAAGACAACCACCCTAGCATCTACTTCTACTGGCAGTCGATCAGCACACGCGGAAGCCTAGATTAGGCAAGCTACCGCAGCTCATCGACCTTCACAGGGCGATTCTCAGCAAGCGACTTGTTCGCAGCAAGAGCCAACAACAAAGCCTCGCGACCAGCATCGCCGCCAACAGGAACTGGTGCACCCGTAGTGCACACACGGATGAACGCCTCCATTTCCGCAACGTAAGCGTCCATGTAGCGCTCTAGGAAGAAGTGCAGTGGCAAGTCGCGACGTACGCACTCGTTCGTTGAGACCACCACTTGATTCGAGTGTTTGTTGTCGCACGCCACCGATCCCTTCGATCCAAGCGCCTCCACCCGCTGGTCGTAGCCGTACGCTGCCTCACGACTGTTCTCAATGTAGCAGATTACGCCGTTGCGGAACTTGAGCAGCACCACGGCCGTGTCGATGTCGCCCGCTGCTGCAATGTCGGGATTGATGCTCTGCGCCATAGCGTAGACCTCATCCACCTCATCGCCGATCAGGAATCGCGCCATATCGAAGTCGTGGATCGTCATATCACGGAACAGGCCGCCTGATACTTTGACGTACTCAATTGGCGGAGCTCCAGGGTCGCGGCTGGTAATACGCAGCATGTTCACCTTGCCGATCTCGTCGTGGTCGATGGCCTGCTTGATGCGCGCGAAGTTGGCATCAAAGCGACGGTTAAATCCGATCATGAGCTTCACACCAGCGTCGTCCGCCTGCAGCAGCAATAGTCAGTTCTGGTCTGTAGAATTGCATTCACCTATTGCAGCCACGCACCGCCTTGATGGCCTTATTGACGACGTCGACGCTGAAGTCCACGGGCTTCTCGCAGAAGATGTGCTTCTTGTGCTGGGCCGCCTCGATAATCTGCTCGGCGTGCAGCGCAGTCGGGGAGCAGATGACAACGGCGTCGATGTCAACGCTGAAGACGTCGGACGCGTTCTTGGTCCAGTGCGCAATGCCGAACTGCGCAGCCACAGTCTCCGCCACGTCGCCCACGGGGTCGGCGATCTATGCGTAGTCAATCGAGTGAGTCACCACCGAAACGTAGGTCAGACACAACAAATTCATACGCACCGTGACGATGACGGCTCCGGCGCGCTGCAAACTCTGCGCGTGCACTTTGCCGATGCGGCCAGCACCAATGAGGCCCACACGCAGGGGCTTGGCCAAGTTCGAGTTGAGCATTGTTGAGGGGTGTACTGTAGTGTCGTAGAGTCTAAAAGCGCAGGAGAATCGCGAAGTGCGCCGCAGATACTAGGCAAAGTAGACAAGTACAACAGGACGCTTTGTGTCAGCCGTTAGCGATCGGCCAATCGCAGCGCAGTTCTATGACTGGGTTATAGTATCCAGCGCAGTCGAGCTGTTGCTGATCGAGCCGCTACATGGTACTTACTTCTGATTGACGAAGATGGCAACACCGCGACTTGAAGCTATTTATATGGAGCCGAGTGCAGCAACCGCCTTGCACTTGATGTCCCTACCACGCGTGACACGCCGGAGCCGATGCAGCACAACGGCGTCCTGCCTGCAATCAATGCGGGCGCGCCGTGTCGCCCCAACGTGGCCAAGCGCGCAGCCTGGCCAACCCCACGAGACAAACTGGGGACGTCGGAGAGGAGAATAGAGCAGCAGAGTCCGGTGTTCGTTGCTATGCCAGATGTCGCTTTGGTGCCAAGACACGAGCAATCACTGACCAGCACCCAGCCAGCTTCAACGCCATTGGAGGACGCTCTCGAGGTGCTACAGGAGGTGCTGATAGAGACCGACGACCAGAGCGACAGTGCACAGCGACGAGAAGCTGCACTGGAAGAGACCAAGCGTCTCCATGTCGTTGAAGAGCAAGAGCTCGAGCGAGCGCGACTTGCTGCGGACGAGCAGCTACAGACGACGCTGGAGCTGCTGCAGCCTGAACTTGCTCGAGAGAGACGACGTCGAGTGATTGGGGAGGACTCTAAACCTGCAACAGCTCCTGCAACGGAGAGGAGACCCTCCAGCAAACGCCAAGCCGCCCGACTAGCACCTCGTCTTCGCAACTCACCGTTTAAGCCTCACTGGAAGGATCCTGCTCCAGTGCAAGAGAGAGAAACACGCGAAGAGAACAGTCCAGCAGTAACTGTATGCGACCGAGACATCAACGTGGACAGTCTCCGTGTGTCCATGCGAGAGGTAAAGCTGCACGAACTACGAGAAGAACGAGCTCAATGGCAGCAGGACTACGAGATCATGCGAGAGCAAGTCATCGAGGAGAAAGCGCGCCAAGTGACGTTGTTTCAAAGACTGGAAATGGTGCGACGCTCACACGCGCGTCAACTCAACCAAGTGGAAGCTGCTCTCGGTGCTTCACAGACGGATGTGGAGCGTCTTCAAGCTCGACTAGCACAAGTCCGAGTCAGTGCTGCCCATGAAGCGCGACGGACGGCGGCACTTGTCCAGAGCTCAAAATCTGAGCGGCAGCGACTTGTCTGCGCACTGGCCGAGACTCGACACAAGTTTCGTGAATGGAAAGAAGGTGAAGCTGCGACGCTGCGAGCTACTCGCGAGCAGGCTGTCCACGCGCTGCGTACTGAGTACGAGCTCAAACTAGCGCGTCATCAAGAGGAGAAACAGAAATTGCGTGACAAGGTGAAAGATCTGGAAGTGTCGCTGCGCTTGTTGCAGCGAGATCGCCAGCTATCTCCGGGCGAACTCAGTGAGCGGAAGGGGACTCTTTTGCAATATCCCGCTAGCGGGGTCGGCTTTGGTGATGTAGGAGCAGCCGACTTCATCGAGGCCCAAATACGCATCCGAGAGCTGGAGGCGTTACTGCAGCTTAGTAAAGAGCGACAAGAGCGACAAGATGATCTCCTGCGTGTCTCTGAGACGGCCCTTGCAAGACTCACTCAGGAGCGCGAGTTGGACGCTCTTGAGAACCTCTCGTTACCGTCACCTGCTGTAGCTTTGGCTTTGATAAACTTGACAGGTGAGATGCAGGTTGAAGAGAGCGACAAGCCCAGCAGTTCACAAGTAACGACACCTGTGTCTGCCACTGCTCCGCTCGCTCCTGATGTGGTGCCTATAAGAGAGTTGAGGAAATTGGAGCGCGTAGGATCCATGGTGACAGTATCTGCTCCGCCGTCGACGCCCAATGGCAGTCCAGGAAGGCGGCAGAGCATGAATGGTGGAAATGATATCGAGAAGGAGGTTTTGCGTCGTAATAGCATTGTTCTGAGTGCAGAGGTCAACCGCTACCAGAAGATTGTCGTGCAATCCATGGAAGAGGTCCGTGCATTGAAAGAGTTCAGGCGACAAACTCGCAGTGGCAGCACAAGCAACTCTGCCATTGTGTTGACTGCGCGAGAGGCGTACTTGCTGGAGGAACTCACCGCGTCCCAGCGTGAGATTGACAAAATGCAGGCAAAACTGAGGAAGAAGCGCAAAGGAGAGAAGTCAAAGACCAAAGGCAACGTGGATGGAGGTATCCTTGGACAGATTGGAGCTACCGACGGAGATTCTAGTAGCTGCAGTAGCAGTGAAAGCGACGGGAGCATTGACTGCATCAGCAACGGTGATAGCGACTGTGATAATGGTGAGGGCGGTCGTGACACGCCACTTGTCGGGTCAGTAAGCCAGCCACGAATGTCCTTAATCCTGGAACACGGACATGACGAAGACGAAAAGGGACCACTCGAAGCAGATACAGCCGTCAAGATGATCCAGACCTGCTCAAAGGGGTTTCTGGCGCGGCGGGAGTTTATTCGTAAGAAGCTTGCGATTGGAAAGATTAAGGCTCGATATCGTGGTTATCTTGTGCGTAAGAACTACGAGGCTCTCGGAAGCAGTTTGATCACAACGGATCGTAAACTTCTCCCATCGGGGCTAGCGCCAGAGGCTGCACCCGATTACTTGCTAGTAACCGAGGCTATGCAGTACAAGATGCAGATTGTGGAGCCGCATCACAAAGTATCCTACGTTTGTGAGGGGGGAGACAAGAGTAGTAGCGACAAAGTGGACGTTGTGCTACGTGTGTCGAAAGACCCGCCTATTCTTCAGCTTCAGGTCGCACCCAGTACTCCTCCAGACCAAGAGACTGCTTTGCCTCGCATCGTCTACTTCCACTTGTTCGAGACTATTGCACTACTCCCGTACGAGGATGAAGAGATCGTCCTGGAGACTTCAAGCGAGAAAGAAATCGCCCGCATTTTCGCATCACGGTTGGTTGTGCAGTGCAAAGGTTCAGATAGCGACTATCATTTCTTCATTACGCGAACAAGCAAACAGGAGCAAGAGAGTGCAGCAAATACTAAAGAAGACTTGACACTCGGCCGAAGACCTCGCACGCTTCTCACTGAACTTCCCGTGCAACCGATGGAGGACACAGGAGCTACCTCTGCGTCAAGTGACATCTTTGACTCCACTTTGGATGGAACAGCTCCCGTGTTCGGCCAGGAAGTTGACTTGGACTTGTTGATTCGAGAAGCGCGAACGGATCCGCTGAACGACGATAATGCGAGTACACGGCGAGGCGGTGGAGAGGACGAACTTCCAGAGGACTCTACAGCAAGAATTCAACGACTCGTAAGGCGACTATCAAGCAGTTCGTTCGATGCTGAGGAGAAGCAATACAGATCTCGATCTGTATAATAGGAAGCCGCGGTAGCAAGTGAAGCGTTGAAAGTTCTATATTTTTGAATTGCTTTTTACCGTTCGTTGGCCATTGCGGTGTTTTGTCAAAAATGTGCTCGAGTCTTCACCGGAAAGAGCCTCTTTGTCCGAAGTCAAGCACTTCAAGCACACAGCTCATCGACCTTGACAGGGCGATTCTCAGCTAGGGATTTGTTTGCGGCAAGAGCCAACAACAAAGCCTCGCGACCGTCATCACCCCCCACAGGAACTGGCGCACCCGTAATGCACACCCGGATGAACGCCTCCATCTCCCCAACATAAGCGTCCATGTAGCGTTCCAGGAAGAAGTGCAGGGGCAAATCGCGACGCACACTCTGACCCGTAGACACCACAACCTGGTTAGCGTGGTTATTGTCACAAGCAACAGATCCCTTGGAGCCCAGAACCTCCACCCGCTGGTCGTAGCCGTACGCCGCCTCACGACTGTTCTCAATGTAGCAAATCACGCCGTTGCGAAACTTGAGCAGCACCACGGCCGTGTCAATGTCGCCCGCGGCTGCAATGTCGGGGTTCACGCTTTTCGCCATGGTGTAAACCTCATCGACTTCGTCACCGACCAGGAAGCGGGCCATATCGAAGTCGTGAATGGTCATGTCGCGAAATAGCCCGCCAGAGCTCTTGATGTAGCTCACAGGTGGCGGACCGTGGTCACGACTTGTGATACGAATCATGTTGACGTTACCAATCTCGTCGTTGTCAATAGCTTCCTTGATGCGAAGGAAGTTGGCGTCAAAGCGGCGTTGGAATCCGATCATGAGCTTTACACCTGCGTCCTCGGTCTACGAGGAGTCAAACACGTCAGCACTACTGCAAGAATAACAATTCCTGACAAGCAACGCACCGCCTTGATCGCCTTGTTGACGACGTCCAGCTCGAGATCCACAGGCTTCTCACAAAAAATATGCTTCTTGTTCTTAGCAGCCTCGATAATCTGCTCTGCGTGCTTGTCCGTCGGCGAGCAGATGAGCACGGCGTCAATCTCTGGATGACTCAACACTTCAGACGCGTCGTTGGTCCAGTTGGGGATGCCGTACTTCTTGGCGATCCTCTCGGCGCGAGCCGGCTCCGTCTCCTGCAAAAATAAAAAGCAGCATATCAGTTTTCTTTCCCTTAGCACGTAGTCACAATCCCCCTTCACATACGCGGGCTGGCAGTTGAATGCAGTGCACCACTGCACTCGTTCGCTGCACCCCCTGGGCGTGCAGTTGGCCGATACGTCCGGCGCCCACGATCCCGACGCGCAGAGGGCGGTCGGAGGCGACGGTTGTCATGGAGCGAGCAGAGGAGAGACGCAGAGCTAAGCTGCGGATATGCTGGAGCAGTAAGGGCATCTCGAGGCTTGCTCGCGTGGTGAGAGATTGAGTTGTGGGCCGCGGGACTTGGACGCTGCTCGGGATGGCGTGACTCCCAGCAAGTTGAAGCTGTTAGCCCATCTTCGGTCATATTTGGTGTGTGAGTGCAACACAAAGTCCAACTTAGTCTGTGTGATGAGGGCATTTCCCTCGACTGGTAGAGAGTGAAGCGCGCCAATTCCTGCCAAATTGCGCGCCATTGTATCTGACACCTTCACTTGTGTACATACCTTGACGACTATGAGCGAAGCATTGAAGGCGCTGGAGAACGCGTCGCGACGCGGGCTGCAGGCGCTGGCTAAGGAGCTGCAACTGTGTAGGGGCAACGCCAAGTCGGACGTGATCCTGGGCAACGCGATGGAGTTCCTGGACAATCACCCAAAGGATGGCGAGCAGCTGGTGCTGGCCGCGCTGGGTGGCAGCGGCAACGTGACCCCCGTGGCGTCGCCCATGGCCAAGAAGGTGACGCCCAAGAAACAGGAGAAAGCGGGTGGAGCTAGTGCCAAGGTGGATGCAAGCGTTAAGGAGACCAAAAGAAGCAAGCAGCAGCCCGAGGACGAGCCGGAGGAGATGACTACCAAAACTCCAGAGAAGAAGACCTCGACGAAGAAGGTGATGCCCAAGGACAGCAAGAAGACGAAAAAGGCTGCGTCGCCTGCAGCTACCACCAAGTCTACGCCTACTACTGCATCGCCTGCTAAGAGCCCCAAGACCAGCGTAAAGGTTTCGCCTTCGTGTAAGAAATCCCCCACTAGCAAAAATCAACCTGCGTCTGCAGAGAAGAAGAAGAAAACTGCTGCCAAGACGGAGGAATCCTTTACTAGCACGAAACCTGCGCCAGTCGGCAAGAAGGCGGAGATCAAGGCGCGTAAGGCTGTGGAGGCCCTGGTGAAATCTGTGAAGGACCTTACATTTGTTGGCGGTTCGCGGGTGCGCTGCTCCACTACGGGACACGAGATGAAGGCAGATGTGGATGTTATCAACACATACATCCATGGCAAGCGCTACCTCAAGGCTCGCAACCTCAAGCTCTCGTTTGCAAAGTACGCGCCGATGTTTGTGGATCACCCGGACGAAACCAAGCCGGACATGCTGTGGTGTAACGTGACAGAGTTGGCCATTGCCCGCGACGAGAAGAGTGTCAAGAAGCACATCTCCGCCCCCAAGTACCAGAAGCAGCTTCCGATTTGGAAAGAGGAGGAGGCTGCAAAGAAGAAGGCCGAGGAGGAAGAGGCTAAACGTCGTGCAGCTCGCATCGAGGCCGCGAAGAAGAGGAGGCTCGAAGCTGCCAAGGAAGACGGCGACGACGCAGCGGGAAGCGAGCGACCAGCCAAGCGAAAGCGCACGACTTCACGCTCGGATCGTAAGTAAGTAGAACCAGCTTTAGTGTAAGCTTATCACGGAAGCTTGCGTGTGTTTCAGACCGCAGCGCTTCCCAATGTTCATAGACCAATTGCCCTGTTACGTGTTGGTTTTAGTATCGAAAGTTCTGGAATTAGGTTTTGAAACAGTTACCGCGACTGCTGGTACCAGAGTTTACCACCAATCAGTCTTCATAATTCAGATCGTATCCATCGGCTGACGTACCAAGAGCCCCAAGCTCAAGCCTAAAGACGATGTTCGGAGGAGATGCCGCGCTTCCATTCTCGCGCCACTCGGACGTGCTACACGGCCCTGTGCCTTCGAACCCCACGGAACTGGAGAATCTCGTGGCGGAGCTCAAGCGTCGAGGCAACGCTGCTTTCCAACAGAAGGCGCTGGAAGAGGCCGAGGTGTTGTACACGCGCGCCATCGCCGTGAACGAGAGCAACCCGCTGCAGAACCAGCACATCTTCTATGCTAACCGGTCAGCGGCGCGCTGCTCCATGGGCAAGGTGGCTCAGGCGCTGGAGGATGCCGATGCTTGCGTCGCACTGGAAGCCACATATGCCAAGGGCTTCTTCCGCAAGGCGCAGGCGCTCGTCAAGCTTAACCGCTTCAAAGAGGCGCTGGTCGTACTGGACGAAGCTAAGGCACTCGAGACCAGTAACAAGTCGGTGACCACGTTGTACACCAAGGTACAGGAAATGGCCAAGCAGGAGAAGGAGGCTCCTGCCGCCCCGGCGCCCAAGAAGCTAGTGACTCGCGTGGAAGTGGCACAGACCAACTCGGCTTCTGCACCCAAGCCGGCTGCTGCCGCAACTTCTACGGCTGTGGACGAGGACGCTGAGATTGTTGGCCACGTTCGCGGATACAAGAAGCTGGCGGACGGACGTGTGACGACGTTCTTTAACAACGAGCTCACGGAGGAGGCCAAGGAGCTCATTGGTGACATTGCCCCCAAGAAGTTGGAGGACCCCAACAAGGTCCAGATCAAGAGCGTGGACGGTGGCTCGGCTTGGAACCAGGGCAACACGTTCGAGGAGAAGGACATGACGTCGTGGGCCAAGAGTAAGCTGGAGAAGATTGTGTCGGGAGTTTCGGCGCCGCTGGGCACCGGAGAAGGCGTCGTGACCTCACTGGAAGCCTCGAACGTCGAGGGTGACGCGTCGATTGCGGTGGTGCGCGGCGCCAAGCGCTACATCTTCGACTTCACGTTCACACTAGCGTGCACACTGAAGCAGGGCGACAGCTCAGTGGCTGGCGAACTGAAGTTCCTGAACCTGAGCTCAGACTGCGGCGGCGACTACGACGTGGAGGCTGTCGTGCCTTCCCGTTACCAGTCGGAAAGTGGCAAGGCGCTGCACGCGGCGCTCAACTTGTCGAGCTCTCCTTTCCGCCTGGCGCTTGCCGCCCAACTAGCGAAGTTCGTGGTGGAATACCACACGTTCTAACCTCACACAAGTTTGATGTCACTTAACATGCGTTGTGCGAGCTACATGTAGTTAATCGATTCACATGTACCGAAATTTAGGTACCAGGTGATTCTCGTTTAAGTACGAAGTAGACTCGTTGAATGGCGAGCGATAGTCGGCACAAAGCCCGAAAAACTAGACAGAACTCAGTCGGCGGCGACGCTCCTGGTTGTTATCCTCGCTACCTCCGTCTCTACCCAGTAGCTCTCCGTATTTGACGATGTCGGCTGTGGACGTGGCTTCTTCCTCCTCCGCCGTGGAGACGGACGAGGCTGGCAAGACGATGGTGGCCGTGGGCGGCATGCAAAACATGGCGTGGGCATCGGACACGTCCAAGTTTGGCTTCAAGATGCTGGTCAAGATGGGCTGGTCGGCCGGAAAGGGCGTGGGTAAGGAACTACAGGGCCAAGCCACGCACGTCAAGATCGCGCGCCGCTCGGAGAATTTGGGCGTGGGCTGCAGCCTCAAGCAGGCGGAAGTGCAGGGCTGGTCCGAGACGGCGGGTGGCTTTGCGGACGTGCTCAAGACGCTCAACAAGTCGTACGGCAGTAAATCTAGCTCGGATGCGGACAGCTCGGACGAGGGATCCAGCAGTAGCAGCAGCAAAAAGATCAAGAAGAGTAAGAAGGAGAAGTCAAAGAAGGAGAAGAAATCGAAGAAGGCTAAGAAGAGCAAAAAGTCTGGCGCCGACAAGGCCACGGTATCGCGGCGACTGCACTATCGCAAGCGCCAGACCAACAAGGACGCCAAGAACTACGGCGCAGCCGAGATGGCGGCCATTCTGGGCGTCGCCTCTTCGACTTACCAGCCAGCTGCCGAGTAGACCAAGTTCTTTCAGCGCATTTCCACGCGAATGTGCTACCGACTATTTAGAGCCTTTCGGGCCAATACATAGCAAACTTCCGTCGACGTTTTCCTCTCTCCGTCGTCCTTGACAAGCAGCATGTTAGGCTCTCTAGCATCGGCGTCGAAAACGCATACCTCAGTGCCCCGACCCTTGCAATACTGTGTCTATTTAGTACGGACTTTATAAACCGATTACCTTAAGATTTCAATAAAACTCGTGGTCTGTCAAATATGATATTGATGGCCACTGGTTGTGAAGAGCCATTACGGCATTGGCCCAGCAGAGCAGAATGGCGAGCGTGTTCGTGCGCAACCTGCCGTTCGGCGTGACGCAGGAGGAGCTGGAGCAAGTGTTCAGCGAGGTCGGCCCCGTCAGGAAGATTGATGTCATTAAGGACAAGGGCAAGCGCAAGAGCGAGATGCTCACGCGCGGATTCGCCTTCGTGAAGTTGTACGTCCTCGCCTTCCGAACTGCGTTGACTATTGATAATAAATATTAACGCTCTTCATGTCTATTGTAGTGCTGTCGAGAGCGATGCGGCGGTGGCCGTCGAGAAGCTCAACAAGACGGACTTCCAAGGCCGCAAGATGCTCATCGGTGCGTTCACGAGGCACCCGAGATTGAAGCTTTGAGCTGTCCATTCTAATGCGTTTGCTATGTGACAGACTATGCAATGGAGAAGGACAAACGTCGTGGACTGCCTGGAAAGGAGAAGCCTGCTGCTGAAAAGCCCAAACAAGAGGAGCAAGAGGATGTACAGATGGAGGAGCCTCAACAGACAGAGGAAGAAGAGACGGAGAAGGCAAAGCAGGAGCGCAAGGCCGCGAAGGAAGATCGTCGCGCTGCTAAGGCTGCCAAGAAAGCGGCGAAGGCGGAGGCCAACGCTAAGGCTAAGGAAGTTACTGAGGAGACACCGACCACAACCGAACCGGAAGAGAAGGCCAAGTCAGCCAAAACCAAGCAGGAACCCCAGGTCAAGGCCACGTCTGCCTCGGCAGCTGAAAGCGCTGCTTCTGGGCGTATCCAGAGTGAACGCAATGCGCGTCGTCGTCAGCACCGCGAGTTTTTGCGCAAGGTGGAGCGCCGGAAAGAGGAGCAGGCTAGCGTGGAGCACAAGTCGGTGCTGATCTTCGGCCTGGGCGCTGATGTGACCCAAAAGCACGTGCTGAAGAAGGTGAAGAAAATTGGCGCGGTGGAAAAGGTCAAGCTCAAGGAGGAGACGCGCACTGGCAAGACGTACGCCCTGGTGCAGTTCAAGACCACGAAGGACGCGGCTCTGGCTGTCGCTAAGCTGGACCACCACATTTTCAAGGGCTCAGTGCTGCAAGTGAAGAGTGCAACGAAGGCTGTCGTGGTGGATGATCAGGAAACGGCAGGCAAGCCCAGTCACCCAAAGCGAGTTGCCGAGACTGAGGGATTGCGCCTGATCGTGCGTAACTTGGCTTTCCAGACCACTGACAAGGATCTGGAGAAGCTCTTCGAGGTGCACGGTCCGCTGTTCGAGGTCCGTGTCGTGCGTATGCCAGTGGAAGAAGACACGAAGAAGAGCGAGGAGGAGGCAGATGGAGAGACTACAGCTGAGCCGGTGCTTGGTCGCAGCCGTGGCTTCGGCTTTGTGCAGTACCGCGACGTGGCCGACGCGCGTGCTGCTGTGGAGAAACTCAATGGAACGAAGCTCAAGGGCCGTGAGATGATTGTCGACTTTGCGCTGTCCAAGACCAAGTATCTCGAGCAGCAGAAGAAGCAGGAGGAAGAGGCGGTGGCTGCTATGGAAGGAGACGAGGTGAGCGAGGAGGTTAACAGCGGTGACGAGGATGACGACCAGCTCGAAATGGCAACGGATGATGAAGCAGAAGCTGGATCGGATGATTCGGATGCGGAGGAAGGAGAGGACGAGGACGAGGCAGAGTCTGCCCCTGCTCCCAAGGAGGACACTGAGGCTCAACGTGAACGCACGCTGTTCATCCGCAACCTGTCGTTCCAGACGTCAGAGGACGGACTGCGCGAGTTCTTCCAGACGTTTGGTGCTGTTGAGTACGCCCGTGTGGTGTACGAGAAGGGCTCCGGTCTCTCCAAGGGCGTTGGATTCGTCCGGTTCAAATCGGCTGATGTGGCAGAGGAAGTGTTGAAGCGCGGGGAGCAACCGCAAGTTGACGACAAGAAGAAGCACAAGAAGGACAAGAAGAAGGACAAGATCTTCACGTTGTCTGCACTGGCAGATGGTGGCGACGATGCCTTGACTCTGGATGGACGTCAGCTCATTCTGTCGCGAGCTGTGTCCAAGACGGACGCCGAGCATCTGGCCGATTCCAATGCTCGTGAACGTCGCCGTCTAGACAAGCGTAACTTGTATCTGGCGTACGAAGGCACACTCAACGTCAACAAGATGGCAGACGCCGAGCTGGAGCTGCCGAAGATGGACATCGACAAGCGTCGTCGCGCCATCCGCGAGAAGAAGCTCAAGCTCCAGAACCCTATGTACTTTGTGTCGCCCATGCGTCTCTCGGTCCGTAACCTGTCCACTGCGCTGGATGACCGCAAACTCAAGAAGCTCTTCCACGATGCAGCTAGCGCTGGTGTCCGTGCTGGCAACGTGGATCGAACCGAGATTAAACCAGAGCTGTTGTCTAAGGGAAATTCTCCAGTCAAGGTCCGTATGGCCAAGGTGGTGCGTGATATGGAGTCAGCCAAGGCCGGCAAGGATCCTCGCTCGCGTGGCTACGGCTTTGTCGAATTTTCCGAGCATTTGCACGCACTGGCTGCTCTGTGTATTCTCAACAACAACCCCAAGTACACGTCGTACGCGGCCGGCCGAGTACCAGCTTCTGGTGCACCTGACAGCTCAAAATCACGTCTCATTGTGGAGTTTGCTCTCGAGAACCACGGCAAGCTTAAGCTGCGTGAGAAACGTGCTGCTGACGCTGCCAAGAAGCGCGAGGAGGAGCGAGCTTTGAAGGAAGCACAGGGTGAAGGCGGTGAAGACGCTGAGAAGATGAAGAAGAGCCGTGGACAGCGTCAGCGCGAGAAGAAGAAGCTGCGTGCACAGGCGAAGTCCGAAGCTAAGGCTGAAGCCGGGGAGGGCAAGACCAAGCCCAAGAAGGCAGGAAAGGCAGACAAGGAGGTGAAGCCGCAGTTGAAGAAGCGGAAACGCGTTGAGACTCCGCGTGTTGATGTTGAAGTTGACGCTTTGGCCTCGCTGGAGACCGCCCACATGGCCAAGAAGGGCAAGACGCTGTCTCGTACCCAGCGCAAGCACGTGAAGGAGGTGGAGAAGGAGAAGTCGTTCGACGAAATGGTGCGTAGTTACAAGAAGGAGATTTTCGGTGAGAAACCAGTGGTGGCCAAGGGAGACGACAGCAGCAAGAGCGCAGACCGCTGGTTTGACTAATTTGACTAATTTGACCCATTCGACGCTGTCCACGCGAAGATGCGAGCCAGGAGACCACGCACGAAACGCACGCGCATTGACCACGACTTGAAATATAGACTGCTTGCATGAATATCCGCCGTCCAGGGCGTTCTGATCTGTCTTTAGTCTTCTCCTGCTGCTAGATTTAGCATTCGTCTAGCGATTGACAAGCACTTATGGCGCGCTTCCTTGTCTACTCAGGCCCTGAGCACGAGTAAACAGCAGACGACCGCGGTGTGTCGCATTTATCCTCGTTAGCTCTGTAGATGAACACGATCTTGCGAGGTCGGACGATTTCGGGACTGCTGCTTCTGTTGTTGCGCCGGTAAGCTGCGCGAGGCATGAGTGCCGACGCCCAGCCATGCGCAGACTCGTTTGCGTTTTTCTCCAGTACTCCTCTTGTGGTGCAACAGGCTGCAGCACACCGACTGGTGGTGGTGATTCCTGTACGGTGTGAATGCTGCTCTTGGACATGCGACTCCAGTGCTCGTGCCACGTATTCTACCGCGCTCACAAGTACAAGCATCCAGCCGGCTCGTGCTGGCATAGACTTTGTTGAGTCACGTGGTGCTGTGCTCTTCGAAGTGGGCCAACAACGTGCTCAGCTCGCAGTGGAGGTCCTCCCAGCTATAGCTGACGATTGGAAAGACTCGACAATACCAACTCAGCGAGCATTTGCAGTTAGACTTGAAGCGTCATTGAATGCGTCCACGACAGTTCGTGCATCAACCGAGATCATTGTGGAGCCGACGCCTCCATGGAAGATCTCAAGCATCCCACCAACATCGACTTTAAGTACGTCGTATATTGTGGTGGTGGTGGTGGGGGGGGGGTACTTGCTGCAGCTGGACTCGTGGTGCTCGTGGCATGCTGGTTCCGAGCAAGACTCTGCCGCCTGCCTCGTCGGGGTCGAGCATTTGAGTACAAACTCGTGTTGTTGCCTCGCCGTAATTCCGGAATAAGCGAAGACGTTCTGGTCTCCATCGGTGACAGCTCACCGAAGTAGAGCAACAAGCGACGCACAACTCGCCGTGTCAGCTCGTTTAAGAGTTGGAAAGCTTTCACTGAGCATCACGTTTCGGACCACGTCGTCCCAGAAACCGAAGGCGTGGGCAAACAAGAGAAGGAGAAAGAATCGTCGGAAGACGCCGACGCCGACAGCGAGTCGGAGAAGGACCTGAGAGAGCATCTAGCCTCTATCCAGAGTCCCAGCCCCAGAAAGATAAATATTGATATGTATTGGAAATGCCGCAACCCGAATGAAACTAAGAAAAAACTAAGAGTATTGAAAGTTGAAGTGGTAAACAATGGATGGCTACAGTCCTACTAAGTACGTTTCGCTGCTCGACAGCTATGCACGTCAACCTCAACTTTGTCATGATGTCATTGCACCTTTCCGCCACAAATGAGAGGCATTCCAAGCTTCATGTGAAATCACCAATATTAGTACGTGTGGATGGTGTTGATAAAGTGCACTGCACAGGATGAAATTAACGTTAATGGAGTGGGCTACTGTCCAGGACGGTGCCATGATGCGGCACCGCCGATACAGTACGCCACCGCCTTAGAGCTTGTTCTTGTAGAAGACGATCTTGCCGTCGTCCTCGACGAACTTGCAGTGAGTGTAAGATCGCCACACAGCGATCGGCACGGGCGTGTCGTCCTTGAGGTAGAACTTGCCCAGCAGCGGCTTGA
The DNA here is from genome assembly GCA_016880985.1 of Phytophthora idaei. Classification (NCBI taxonomy): domain Eukaryota; phylum Oomycota; class Peronosporomycetes; order Peronosporales; family Peronosporaceae; genus Phytophthora; species Phytophthora idaei. The sequence goes on from QOKR01000351.1 coordinate 32,289, forward strand.
TGGCGTTCGTAGCCTCCTCGCAGTGGTAGAACGGCATCTTAGAGAAGATGTGATGGCACACGTGCGTGTCCACGATGCGGTGCACCACCGAGTCGAGGTACGGGCCGAAGGAGCGGTCGACCGTGCAGAGCGCGCCGCGCAACCAGTTCCACTCGCTGTCACGGAAGTGCGGGATGTACGTGTCCGTGTGCTGCAGGTACGTAATGAGCACCAGGTAGGCGTTCACGACGAAGTAGGGCACCACGTAGAACTTGAGCATCGTGTTGAACGAGAAGGTGTATACCAGTGTGGCCAGGACGCCGATCATGAGCACAAGGAAGATGTCACTCAACACGATCATCCAACGCTCGCGGTCCGAGTAGATGGCCGAGTACGGGTTGAAGTGGCTGCGCGACTTTCCCCAATACTTGGTCGGGCCCGTGGCGTTGAAGAAGAGGTAGCCGGGCATCCAGCCCACGACCAGCATGTACACGATGCGGTAGAGCTGGTAGAGCGGCGAATCCTCGAGCGTCTCGTTCCACGAGCTGGCGATGACAGAGCGAGTGACGGGCACGAACACCTCGTCGTTCTCGCAGCTTCCGGTGTTCGAGTGGTGCTTGCGGTGCGAAATGCGCCAGCTGTGGTAAGGCACGAGCAGCGCCGAGTGCAGCACGAGGCCGATCACGTTGTTGACCACCTCGCTGGAGCAGTAGGCCTGGTGGCCGCACTCGTGCGCCACGACCCAGATACCCGTGAGGTAGCTGCCCTGGAAGAACCAGTACACGGGCCAGAGCAGGTAGGCGACGTAGCCAGTCTGGTCGATGTAGGTGGCCGCGTAGAAGAGAGCGGCGCACGTGAGAAGGTTCTTGATCATGTAGTACGTGGACGTGGTGAAGGAACGCTCGAAGCAATGCTTGGGGATGGCGGCACGCAGGTCGCGCAGCGAGAAGTGCGGCAGATCCAGCGGCAGCGGCGCCGGGGCACCCTCCACGTGATTGTAGCCAGCCTCGGCGAGCTCGCGCTGCTTGGCCTCGGACAGTGAGGCCACCTTGGCGGCTGGCTCAGCCTCCGGGTTCAGGATCGCCATGGTCGAAGAGAAGAGAGTGTGACGAACTTGGTGGTTTGCAAGCGGAGAATCTGCAAATGGTGAGGGCACCAGGACGGCCAGGAGATGGCGGAATTCGAGGGTGCTGCCGCAGCTCGAAGAGGAGGAAAAGACGCGCAGAACCGGCGGTGAGTGGCCTACAGGCCCCACATCCATACAGTCATGCAGCAACGCAAGTGGACGTCAGGTGCGGCGCGGCCGTGATGTCATTCGATGTGTTGCGTCAGACTATCCCAAGCAGCGTGCAACGCTGCCATGGACTATTTTGCCTGGTTTTTGCCCGGCCATCGCGAAAGCAGTGGCTGCGGCGCCAACAGCGGACTTGACTGCTTTGAAAGCAGCCCCATGCAGCTAACTATGCTCTTGGTGCCGCATTTCAGAGGCGTGAAGTCGCTCGCGAGGCCCTACTGAGCTGGATGGAGGTAGGTGAGCAGCGGGCACTTCAAGATGCACCACCTAAATCCGGTTTAACGTTGTCAAAGTAGCACGAAACGAGACTTGCAAATCTGGACGGCGCTTGGTACTACCAAGCTGTGGGCAATGGAGGCATGCATCGAAGTGCAACTGCAGTGCTGCTTCTAGGAGGAGAACTCGCTTGCACTACCATTAAGGTTTGGTACAGTTCTTTTCCTGGTACTGTACCGGTACGAGTTAAGATGGCTCAAAAATATCTGAAGAGTTGAGATAACTCAATCATACGTGGACACGGACACGTCGTTGCTATGCTTAAAGCGGGCGCGACACCAATAAACTCCACCACGGTCTGGCTTGTCGATGTGATACGGGAATTCTCGATTACCAAGGTATGAACTCTTAATCGCCTCAGTTTCTATTTGCTGCAGATAGGTATCCCAAAAAGCCTAGATTCCGCGGTCGCCAGACTGGTGGTTCAAAGCACCTTGCCGAAGAAGCAGTGATAACTCGCATACAATAAGGACAAATGGCAACACGACGATGCATAATAATTGACAAATGAAGTTGCTGCGCATGACAACAGGCACACAGAGACCAGTGCTGCTTTCATGTCCAACAAGGTGATCTTGAAGTGCAAAGGTTGAAATAAACTTCATGATGTCCATGTTGTCAAGAGGGGATGCTCGATGTGCGGTGTAGTGAAGCGAGCAATCTGGCGGTGATTATGCAAAAATCATGGTGGTCACCAATAGGTATTATCGCCACTTCATGCTGTGCAGTGCGGTCTGCCATAGAATAATGAGTGTGAGCGATTATAATAACTTATCACGTTGATGCGCTATAATCCAGCAACTTCAGTGTTATCATAGACAGGAATCAGGCGTTGCAGACGAACGGTGTACCGATTTCGCTGTTGCGGCTGAGACAAAACTCACAAGAAAACTACGGTACTTTTGACATGTGAAGTACTTAGGTAGAGTGTACCACATCAAATATCCGGATAACGGCCCTAAACCGCTCGGTCAGCGGTCTGGACCGGTCAGGTGAACCGCTCGAATCGCACCTAGGCGAATGTTCAGCCCAGCGACCAACCAATGGCCCCGCGGATGGTTCCTTTGCGTGAAAGCCGCGAAGAGCACTTAGTTCGGTTCTTTAAGTCTTTCGGAAGCAAAACATCACCATGTCCTCCACTGGAATCGCCGTGGGCCTCAACAAGGGTTTCCCTGTCAACAAGAAGCAGGTGGCTCCTCGCCCCGCTTCCCGCAAGGGAGTAAGTGCATCAGCTTTTTCAGCAGCAGAGAGGACGTCTCGGGACGGCAAAATAAGCCGCCGCCGGATAACACACAGGCAGCAAACAGGCAGGAACAGAATGCAGGAACCACAGGCTAACGGGATGTTATTGTGGTTGGTTCATTGATGTGCGTAGCGCGCCGGCAAGAAGACCAAGCTCGTGCGCGAGATCGTGCGTGAGGTGGTCGGCCTGATGCCGTACGAGAAGCGCATCCTTGATATGATCAAGAGCGGCGGCTCGTCGGCTGAGAAGCGTATCTACAAGTTCTCCAAGAAGCGCGTACGTATACAGGACATAGAGCGGCGTTTGAGCAGCCAATGTGGCTTTTACAAGCCATTTTATTCAGACGAATGATGCTAACGACCTTTTGTGATTGTGTCTTTTCTATTGGTCGCGCTCTTTAACTGCGATTACTACAGCTCGGCACGCACCGTCGCGCTCTGCAGAAGCGCGAGGAGATGAAGGCGTACTACGCCGCTCTCCGTGCCAAGGCCGCTCACCACGCTTAAGTTCCGACAAACCGACACACTTCCAGGATTGCGGAGATGAGGATCCCGACTTTTCAGTGGGTCGGGGCGGGCACGGATACACTCGACGGTGGCGTGATGTCCACTTGCCGATTGCTTTTGTGCAGAGTCACTAAGCTCTGCTGAAAGCAGCAATATGCGTCGCCCGCTGGCTTGGGCTGCTTCGTCTCCGTCGCTTCATTATTCGAAAATAAAGGATCGCCAATCACTGCTTCAAGCCCCTGGCGCGTCGCGCGTGTGTCAACGTCTTTCTGCGTCGTGTGTGTTGTCCATTGAGTTGCTAGTAGTGAAATGCCGGCACTTCAACTACAGGTCTACGACTGTCGGAAGTATTGCAGGAAGGACTCATCTTCACAATAGAAAGAGCTCGCGTAGTTTTAGGCTTGCTTTCGGTGTGCAGCAACTGTATTAATAACGGTGTCGGAAGGAAGATGCGCAGAAAATAAGAGTCGCTGCTATATAAGGCACGCGACCGTTCACCAGATTGGTGTCCTCTTGCTCGCTTCCTGTTCAGCTTCCTTTGGGCAGTTTCTGCTTGCTTTGCCTTCAACTTCGCTGCTCACTTATAAATAGGCAGTAATCAGACGTGTGTTGGGGGAGGAGGGTCTGGAGACGAGTGGAATCTTTAGCGTGGCGCGAGCCCTGCCTCCCATCACGCACCACGTTTGCGACTGCTGAGGAAACCAGAGCGAGGCAGGGCCAAGGGCAGGAGTGCTCGTGCGTGTGCTGCGTGGTCGAAGCGCAGGATTGCACGACACCGACGAGAAACGAACCTGGGCCGACGGGTCGCGACGCACGAGTCTCGACTAGCATCCAAGAATACACGAGCTGTTGCCCCGCGGTTTCTCCCATGGGGGTCGAGGCCAAAGAGCACAAACGCCGGATGCTGCTGCACTCGATGGCAGCACTGGCCCGGTGTAGTATGAATACGAACGCAGGAAGTAGCTCGACTGAACAACTAACAACAACAGCAGCCGTGACGACTAGCGGAGACGACGGTGTCGCCCTTTCAGCTAGCTTATCAACGTTGCCATTGCCTTTGCCGCGTTCCGCGCAACATGACGAGTCTGCGTTGCACAAGGAACCTCCGGCAGGCGGCCCATGCATTCTGCCCACAGCTCATCAACCCCGCATGGCTCCGCTGGTGTCACAGCTGAGAATATCCCAGTCTTCTCCGCGTCTTGTAGGCACTTCGGTGGTCGAAAGACGAGCTACGCTTGCAGTCGACTATGACCTCCAAGTTGAAGAAGTTGAAGACGACCACGACGATGCAAACAGTACTAGGCCATCCAGTATCCCAAGCAGCACCAGAACCGTGCCTCCGAGACGCGCGACGAGTGCTCTAGAGACTTCGAGTGATCACACCAGCGACGAGTCCATTATGTACGCAGTGGCTCTGCTCCGCAAACTCCAGCAGCACGCCTGCGACAGTGAACGTGGCGAGGCTGCAGTGCAACGCGAGGAGCTCGACCAGATCCTGCATGGCTTCTCTCGCGCACTCGAAACTGTGACCTCGACTTGGGACGAACGGAGCGTTGAGAACACGGTGCAAAAGCTGTTCGACACGCACTCGAACGTGTTTGACGAAAGCATGCAGAACTTTTTCATCCAGAACTTCCTGCATGAATCGGAAAGTGCCAAAACCTTCCGCACTGCGCTGCGTCGCACAAGCATGTTGCGGCGCTGTCTGCTAGCAATGTATCAGTCTGACGGAAATGGCAGCAACAGCGACGACAAAGGAACCGCCGCGCGCCGTTGGAGCAAAGCAGTAACACGAGTCATGAAGCAAAAGGAAGACGAGCGCCGCCGCTTCTCTATTGAAGTTTGCCCCGAAATCACGAACCCATCGATAGTTCTAGCAGTACAGAACGAGATCGCCAACATCGATACGTGGAACTTCGATGTCTTTGCGGTAAGCTGCTGCTGTCGCCTTGATGCGCCTACCTCCCATGCTGATCTTGATGATCTCTTTTGATCCACGTAGATTGCGGCAGCAGTTCCAGGCCAATCGTTGTTCATCGTCGGAAATGCACTACTGGAGCAGTATGAATTCTGCTGTCACTTTCGAACAACCAAAACGCGCGTCCAATCGCTGTTACGGCAGTACGTTACAGCAGTCCATGCGTCATGACAGGATTCCTTATTGCTCACCCATGTATGGTTTTGCCAACTCTTCGCAGTGTCCAGCGCAGGTATCATGCGCATCCTTATCACAATGGTACTGTCGTAATAGCTTACGAGAACACCATTAACGCTGTACTGACAATTCTCCGTTCGATTTGTGGCTTGTTTCGATTGCAGCCGAACACGCAGCAGACGTCACGCAAACTCTGCACCACTTTCTGTCCGCCGGAAATCTGGGCAGCTTGTTCACCGAACGAATCAAGTGCACAGCACTTCTGGCAGCAATTATACACGACGTCGTACGTGCAGTAATCTGAGTTTGTTCACCAATATGTAGGAGTCTCACAGAATTGTGTCCTCCATCTCCAGGGCCATACAAGCTTCAGCAACAATTTCCACATTACGGTCAACGACGACCTGGCCGTAAGATACGTGTACCGCTCTCCACTCGAGCACATGCACTGCGCATTGGCCTTCCAGTTGATGAAGGATCCACAATGCAATATTCTACAGGGCCTCACAAAGGTCGAGCAGCACGAGGTAAGCAGAAACCATTGCAACACCGGCAAATTGACACTGACCTTTATGCCGTGAACTCCCTCCCAGGTCCGCAATTTGATCACTGACATGGTCTTAGCCACCGACAACAGCGTACATTCCGCGTACTTGGGTAAGCTTGAAAATCTTGTGCGGAGGTAAGTTTTGCACCACGTCCACCCTGCAACGTAACCGTGACTTTGACAGTCCCTTTGTATGTGAATCGCTGTAGAGCAACTGAAGAAGGATGGAAAGCCGCCGATCCGGAAGACGATCGCCTGGTGCTGCAGATGGCATTGCACGCCGCGGACGTGTCCAACCCGACCAAGTCGCTGCGCACCTATCTCGTCTGGACCGAGCGCATTAAACAGGAGTTCTACCAGCAGGGCGACAAGGAGCGCGAGCTGCTGCTTCCCGTGAGTATTGGCTACGACCGCGAGCAGCCCATTCCGCTGGAAAAGATGCAGGCTGGTTTCATCATCGGCATCGTGCGGCCGCTGTTTCTGTTGTTGAGCCACCTACCCAGCGCTCGCCTGGACCACTGCATGGCACAGCTGGACGCCAACCTGGAGCATTGGCAGGACGAGATCAACCGCAACCAGCCACCTCCGTCTCCACCCAGGCCTGTAGTCTCTCCGAACGAAGCAACAGACGCAGGCATGCCCGTTGTCGTCGCCGTCGACAGCATGTAGCGCGGCGAACACCCATAGTCCAAAGGTAGGCTAATTTATGAGACCGACATTTAAGAAGTGTTGCTTAGTTTAAGTACGAATACGTGTTTTGAACCAATCATGTGAAAGCAGTGTTCCCACCTCTCGTTTGACTCTGTGGCCCCCTACAGCAGTCGCTAAAGCCCTAGGAAACAACTTGCTGATACGATGCTGAGCCTTGTGAAGAAAGTGGCGACCGCTGCTGGTCGCCGTACGCCCGCGCAGTCGCGCCTGATGAGCCACGGTCCGGCCCCTGTCGAGGGAAGCCTGGAGGCCAAGGTCCGCCACTACCTGCCGGAGGACTACCACGTACGTCGACGAGAATCTCGGATCTGAGTGGGGCTTTTAGTCACTGACGCTTTGAATGATTCTGCTGGTCTCAGATCGTGCTGGCCACCCTGGGCGCCTACACGACGCTCATTATGCTGTTCAAGCTCAAGCCCTCGAAGAAGAAAGAGGAGGAGATTGTCATTCGTACGTAAGCTCTCGGTCTGTTGCTACTGACTGTGAGTGAGGAGAGTACTGACTGTTGTTGTGTTGATGCTGTGGGTGTGTGCAGCGTCCAGCTCGAGCTCGAGCTCGACGTCCATCCCATCGCTGTTCGATGACGAGTTCGACGAGTGGTCCAAGCTGCCGGGCAACCTCGAGAAGTGGGAGAAGAGCCTGGAGACCATCGGCAACTAAGCTGCTGCTGGTTGATTGACGCAGGTGGCGGTGGACTTCAGACATTTACCTCTCCTGCTTGACAGGGAGAGAGCACGTGTCTGTCTGCCAAGAGAGTCGTGGGGACCCTGAGATGATAATGAAAAGGCCCTGGCTGAAACAGCCTGCGCAAAGTGAACTTGTGTCGCCGTTTTAAGCCTGGCTTTTCGTCCCTCTTGTGGTCCATTGTCTGCGGCGATAATTACTAGTTCATGCCAGAAGTACCAGATCTACAACCCGCTTCTCCTTTGTCAGCACCTTCAATCGGTGAAATGATACACCGAGACCTACACAGAATGGTACAACGGGTTCAATTTTGAAGGCAAACTATCGATTTCACACGCTATCGTAATAGTTGACTTTGTTTACCCGTTGCTGCTTTTTCGAACGGCTACTGAAAAGCTCAGTATTGCCACGGTGTCTCTTACACAGCGTAAATTAATGCAGAGTCGAGCGGTTGAATATATAGCTAGTTAAGAATGAAGGCCTTAAGCGCAAAACACGCAAGAGAGCTCCGTACGATCAGTCTCCAATTGAGCCAAACTCCGGCGATCCGTCCCCACGCAGCCGCTCGCATAGCATCGGCTCGTAGTGGTCCCCACCACGGTCGCTGCCGGTTAATCGCATGAGCAAGAACCACGGCGCGTGGCCCTTCGAGTGGCAGATTGTGCTCTGGTCCAGGCCGACCTCGCCACGCGGTCGATGCGGGAGGAAGAACATCTTGCCACATCCCACTAGGACGACGAAGACATCACGCTGATACGCAGTCGCCAGCGCCTCCAGCACAAAGTCATCGCCCCATGCCACACGCGAATTGTCTGGATCGTTGTCCACCGAGATGAGCCCACGACTGCTGTAGTTCAGGCCGATAAGGAAGTGCGTGTTTTCACCTCGACCCACCGTCATGTAGTCGCAGTACGAGTGCGCGTCCACGATCGGCTGTGCGTACTCTGTGTACACAGCTTCTGCAGCTTTTCCCCACGAATAGCCGCGCTTCTGGAGCTCTGCACACTTGTCCAGTAGCATCTTCTTGTCACTCCGACGTGCCACGAACCGCCGTGTCTGAACCGGACTCACGCCCCAGCCGCCCTTCAAGGTTGGGTAGTACAAGTTCTGGATGGCCTTATCGATCTTTTGCTTCTCCTCGGGCGTGTTCGAATTGTAGTGCGCGAGGAAAAACTTGGTAGCCACTTTGCGAATCCCTTCGGGAGACAGAGGCTCACACTCCTCTGTGTACAACAGCAACTGCTCCATCGACAAGAAGAGGCAGTCCCCGAACGGCAGCACAGGCGCCAGATATTTGACACTGTAGGCCGTGTCATGCGGCTCGTACGACACACCGTCCTCTTCTAGCACGCGTAGCAGGTCGCGGCTGCTTGAGTCAATGTTGGACACGCGCTGCCAGCCCATGCACACGGTCACGGGGCGGTCTACGACGGCGGGTCTGGCCGTCATGACGAACCGCTCTGTCTTGGGTCTTCTCGGTTTTAGCAGCACCTGCTTCGGCCGGGCCTGCGGCAGTCACAAGTGTCAGTCTCTGCTTATCGTACTCATAATTTACAGTCCGTCTCACCATTAGCTGGTACTGCGAATACGCCAATAGACGCGAGTCCAGCGCATGCTGCGCGTCTATGATAGCCTCGCTGTAGCCGTCGTGGATCGTGATCTGCGTGGAGGCGTCCAGCGCCGGCAGGAAGGGCATGGCCACGGGCATCCGGTCCAGCTCCACCGAGTCATCGTCCTCCTCTTCTGCGTCCGAGTAGCCAAACGTCGCACTCCCATCAGACGACGACGTGGTGGCCGACGCTGCCGTCGTGGGGGACGCCTCCATCTCCTGCGAGACGTGGCAGGCGCTCGAGTCACTCATCTTCTGCGTCAGCACGAACACGTACTCCTTCTCGTCCTGCATGCTGCTTCACCTTCGCTAAGCTGGCTTCCTTGTCTGATTCTCCCTGCAAAATAGCCTCAAGTTGACGGGTTAGGGATATGTGGTGCACACAATTATCACTTCAAGGCGAATCCGAATGTTATGGACATATTTGTCCATAAAATTTGTAATTACGTGAAACGTCAGTTTCTATTCTCTGAAATTTACTTTCTGAGCTAACTAGATGGTTTATATCGGAAATATCCACAAATTCAGAGAGGCGTCGCGGTCCCTCCAGGTCTCCGGGGTCGTGAGTACTTCGTAGGAAACACGGTAGAGAGACAATGGATGGGAAAGAAAAATGAAAAAGCTTGATTAACTGTTGTGGTCGATGTGTCTTCGACCTGAAAAGGTCACGACTATCTTCGTACCTTGCGCTGCCGACAGCTATCCTGCCGACACGCCTTCCTTCCGTACCTCCAGCATCCTTGCCGTTTTTGGCGACCACCCGTCCCCTCTCAGGTCCATCTAGGCTCCAGAGTTGCCCGTGTCTTCCGTAGTAGGATGCCTTAGACGCTCCTCACCCTGTACCCAACTCGAACGATGACTGCTCCACCACCGACCCTTTCATACTTGATATTTATGTAATCATCAATCGCTCGGCTTCTTCTTCTCTGTAGCGCGCCGCACCCTTGTCAGTCGACTGTCCTAGCGCGACCCGTGACCACTCGCCCAGACTTCAGGTTGACGTCCTCGGCAACCACCACGCTCTGTCGTCAAGGGCGCGCGCTCCCTGGTTGAACCCCTTTAATGTCGGCGCGATCGGCTCCTTGGATTACGTCAGCGGAGACACGCGTTTTGTGCGTCTGTTTCGCCCTGTTACTAGTGCCCCCTCGGAGTTGCACCACACTATCTCGTTCTCTCCTTTTCGACGCCCTTATTCGTCTTTGCATGCTCGTAAAGCTCGTAATCGCCACGTCCACCGACATCGTACTGTGCAAACCAAACACTGCTCGCTATGCTGCAACAGCCTGATGCAGTTACCGCACACAATCACCTCTCTTGAAACGATAATATTGGTAGTCGAAAACCAATACCAGCCATTCACCGCCGCCACTAGAACGGCGACGTCCTTCCATCCCATCAGAACGCCTTCCAACACGTCGTACCCCAATTGTTACAGGTGAGCTACCAGCAACTGGCCCCACATCTCGACCTGTAGATAAAGCCACCCACGGCCGCCATGTAGTGTTCCGCACAGGTATACAAAAAGAAGCAAATGCCAGCTCCGTATTCGTAGACGCTGAATACAAACCCCTGTAACATATCGCGCAGTGGCGCCGTGACGACCCACATAATCGCCGCCGCCACCACACACGCGAGCGTTGACACGTTCTCCATGAGCAACGTGGTGTCCACTCCCAGAGCCGCTCCATGAGCCACATCCACTAATCCAAGTTCCTTAACCGCCGCATGCCAGTACCGCGATCAGTGTCATATCCGTCTCTTCCCTCGATATTTTGCTCCCCGACTTCAACGCCAACACCCTCGGCTTCATTAGTCGAAGGTTCCGTCAGGTCCGCCACTCCAGACCCGCACTCCCCGACTTCGACGTTAATACGTTTGTCCGCAGGATCTGACAGGTACAGGACGATCTCTCCCAATCTGCTCTCCCCGGCTTCATCCGAAGCACCACCTTGCACCAGGACCAAAGCCTCACTCGTCGCGTCCTTATCACGAAGAGGGGAACCTCGTCGGCGGTACCCTTCTCTTCATCAGCACCAAGCCCTGGAACGGACAACATCTGTTCGTCTTCGTCCTCCACGAGAAGTAACCCGTGTACTCCACGTCGTACTGCAGATCGCCATTGTAGCGAGGTCGTTTCACCCGCGTTCTGGTCGATGTTCTCTGGGACTTCACAATAGTCGCTCTCTTCGAGTTCTGCGCTCACGTTCTGTAGAACCACCGGCTTCGTCACCTTTGCGCCCTCCTCGGAAATGCTCACTTCGTCCTCTAGCTCTGTCGAGACGACCTGTTTCCGCCCTTGTCTCCATATCCTGCCACCCTTACCTTGAGTTACAAGTAACGCAAACTCTACAGCCCCTCCGGTATGATGCCGAAGGCATACGGTATTTGACGTCACCGAGCTTGACGCTCATGACCCATCATCTCCGCTCCGAAAATCCCTATTTGTGCGCTTGGTCTAGTCAATAGTAGTCAACTTCTTCACGTACCAATCATGTCCGTGCACTGGCATAGAGAGTACTCTCGCCGTCATCTCTCTCGTTCGTTCCACCACTTTTGGTTGAAATGCCCAACTTGTCACTCAACTCAGCTACACTGAACTCCGTTCACCCCTCGGCGGTTTTCATCATTCGACACCGTAGCTCCACAGATCCAGTTCTGCCTTGGTGAACAAGCGTCCGTACTGACCGTCCTGTACCTCGCCCTTGGTATTAGCTGTAGGTTTTTCCACCTTCTGTTTGCCGTTGCAAGTATCCGACTTGCTTGTGTCTTTCGCTTGAGTGCGGCTGTAAGCGACAGACTTGGCCGCTTTCTTTTCCGTGATGACAGAGACCTTCTCCACCCAAGCATTCATAGCATCCTCGAGGTTGGTCTGTAGTGCCTACCTCGTCAATCTGAGTCTGGCCGGCGACTCTGATGTCTCCGTCGCCAGAACTCCCTGTATTCCCTTGCTTCCATTGTTTTCCATGACCTCAACGAGATCTCCGTCTATTTCGGCGTCTTCGTTGTCTCCGGCAGGAACGGCCACACCGTCTGTGCTCTGTTCTTCCGCCAAACCAGCCTCCGTTTCCAGCGGGCTCCTTTTTCCAGTAGTTCCAGCACGTTTCACATCAATATCTATCGGTTTGTGCAGCACTCGACCTTGTTCTGGTCCTGTCCCGCTCTGTCACCCGTAGGAGCACCCGAAGACTCGTTGCACCTCCAGTGCCAATGGAGTCACGCTCCCCACAACGTCGCAATTCTGCCAAGAGGAGGGTGCGACTTCCCTTCCCCCCTGCACCGGGCCTGTGTCGGAGCCAGCCCATGTTTAACCATCTTCCTCGTGGAGCTTCTCGACCATCAAGCACTGCGAGATCGGGTGATCACTAGCAATGTACCCTTTCTACCCTCGCCTTAGTAGAGGTGCATAGACGGACGTCCAGCACGGATGTGTACCCAGCAACCCAGTACTTGTCGTAGTCAACTGCAAACCGTAGCCACCACCCATGGACGCTACCGCAGAACCCGCTGGCACCCTCGGTCTGGACCCTCGCTACTACGGCCGCCGCTGTTGCCCACGTCGGCACATTCCCGTCCATCTAAAAGGCTCGCAGTGTCCGTACCATCAAAGGCTGGAACGGCTGATATAGCGCGCCCGGATGTGGCGCTCCGTACCTCCCATGCTGGGCGTCACATCGACCGAGGCTCCTTTGTACGACGGAACCGGCGACAACGAGATCCCGAGGTCCTCACCGCCGTAGGTGTAGGTAGGTTCAGACACGACCCGTACGAGTTTCGCGTATCCACGGCTGTCGGAGGTAGAGCCACCTGACTTTGAACACTTAGCGCGTACTGCTGCCTCGCTTGCTGAACCGCCTGTTCCGCGTTCTTCTGTATCGACACACTCGTCTGATTTGTCGACATTCGCTGCACCGGATGTTGCACTAGTTGCGGCTGCACCGGGGGTTGCGTAGGCCGAACGCAACACGTGTGTTTACCTTTAACCTTCAATTAAGTACGGAATAGCGGTTAGCGTTGCAATAAAGCCGTTAACGGTGCGCTAAGAGCTCTTGTGTTGTCGTAAATAACGTTGCAGGAACGCAATTCTGATAGGTCAAGTCTAGACTGGGATTGTTTTGCGGTTTCGTGGGTGCTACAATACGAGTTGGCAGTACTAGCAGATGCTGCGAATACGAAGCAGGCGCAAGAAATGCGCTTCTGCAGTCATTCAGCTCAAGACGATGGAGTCTGAGCACATTGATACATATATGGCAGCGGCGCCGATGAACGTCTGTAAGTATGTTTGTGGAGTTGCCTAAGATAGCATTCTTCTAAATTCTAAAGAGATTTATTGTGTACTTGTCGCTACCGCAGCCCTGCGTTGCCAAGTTCAGTTAATTAGACAAAAAGGGAACTCGTTTACTATCGAAAATAAGGGTACGATTTGATAAACAGGAGAGCTTAGGAAAATTCAGTTGCAAAATAGGGGTAAAAGACTTTTCTCTTTTCGCACAAAACCTAAGGCGGCCTTCAGATGGCGGCTAATCCATCGTCATCGGGAGTCTTTCAGCAAAATGAGGAGAAAGGAGGGACTGCAAAGCATAGGAAACCCGGAGTCGACAGAGACTGAAGAGGATTTTAACCTATGCGAAAGCTATTAATGACAGCAATTCTGACTTTTTCTGAACGGAAATCGGAATTGGATTCCGATTTTACTACCCGAAAACTAAATATAAAGACTTTTGAGCTCATCATTTCAAACTGCCGTTTAGAGCATGGTCGTGCGCGTTGTCTCTCAATAATGCAAACGGTTCAGGCGCGGCACTGGCTGCGCCAGGAGCACCAGGTCCGCTATAATTCTTCTCTAGTCATTAACTTGCTGCTGTTCACCGATCAGTATAACACGATCAATAAAACGGTTGGGGCAACAGAAGACATGTTTCTCGGCTGAAGTGTTGCACCCACGTGGTCCGTGTAAATCGTAGGCTGGTCTGGCGTCCATGCTGTCGCTGAGTTGGTTTGTTCTGGTTAACAAGTTAACCGTTTTTTCTATGAAGATCACATCGTTGGAATAATAGCTGTTATCAAGAACCGCTACTTTCAGATTCTTTGACTATCTAGGGGGATGGAAGAGATATTATGACGAGAAGGTAGCGAGGCCTCGGCTACATTCGATAATTAATACTGTATACCATGGCCGTTAAGAATAATCTCAAAATGGAGCATAGGAGAACAGTGAAGAAGATAGGAGCTGATGCAGTATTGTTGGAGGGCAGAGACAACGACGGAAAGAGTAGCTGGACGTGTGTGTGGGGGGGGGGGGGCTGGTCTGGACTCCGTCGACACGTCTCCCATTCAGCACGAACCAGGTACGTTTCCTAACAACTTTTTTTATTGACCTTTGTTTCCTCCATCAATTTTGATTGCGCCTCCATAGCTCTTTGACCAGCGCAAACGTGTAAGGGCCCAGTGTGATGTAGAGAATCACAAAAATGTTGCTGTCGTAGCAGCGAGCTTCCGCACACAACAATACGGGTCAGCGAAAGTTGGGGCGCACCTAAAGGAATCAAGTTCGACGGTCGCCTGTACGTCTGCCCCCCCCCCTATCTAATAATTCGTGGGTTATCAACAGCGGAAGGTTGCCTGGTCCCGTGGACCCATTTACGGCGGAGCCCGATTACAACTCTAACCACAAATATCGGGGATTTTCCACCGAATCTCCCTCAAATAGGAATCAAACCAAACACACACTCTCTAACGCTCACTCGGTTCAAGAAGGTCTGTGTTCGCTGGTAGGCATACCTTGCAAATCATCTCAGGACAAGGTGCTTACCTCGATGCTTGATCACTTGCGTGCTTCAGGGAAATTCTTCTCAGTTATTATAGGGCTTGTGGCTTCCTTATTCCTTTCTTACCCTCTATCCCTTATTTTGTCCATACAAATATCAAGTGAGATCAGCCCATTAATTGCCAGAAGCTCGATCTCGTGTGGCCCACACTGCCACGACACCGCACCGTCATACGAACGGTTACAGCGGGTGCCGATTGGTCTACATGACCACGTGAATTCCTTGAAAGACCCGCCAAGCCATTTAGAATTCCAATATTGCCTACTAGCCTCTTGGGTCCTCAAACGCATCTAGGACCACCCGGCGGTGGTTCAGCAACGTCCATTGCGTCCCCTGCAGTCTCAGCAGATTCGCAAAGCCCAGGGCCGTCTTCTACGCCTCGTGGTGATGGCCCTGCTACCGCCAGCACTCGGTCGTCTCTACATCAGCTATTGCAGTTCCGTTGCCTTCCCAAGTGCCGCCGAGTACCAGTGTTACTCCCACCGCGCCAGTCGCGCCGCCCTTGGTGTTTATTGAGTGTAATGGGCCAACTCTGTGCCCACTACACGTTAGCGCACGTGTACGAGGAAGCGTAGTTTGCTTAAACTTAACTATACTTTCGTCTACAGTCTACAGACGAAAGTATAGATTTACTAAAATAAGAAAAGCTAAAAGCCGTTTTGGGTTAAAATGAGAACTGTTATTTATGATTTAAGCCCGGGCTGAGTTTCCTCCTAAAACTGATATCCTATATGAAAGGTATGCTGTCATCCGATGGCTGTCAAAACCCTGCTAATCTAATTGGTAGAAATAAATGCTTATCTACCAATAGGAAGTCTAAATACATACAGACTAGTGGTCTGCAAAGTGTAACCATTGGTGTGTCTTACACCAACGTTCGAGAACCCACCATGTAACCAAGTGACTACGTGTAGCCGCTTGTGTGTAACCCCGTTACCCCCCCCCCCCCCCCCCCCCCCCCCGCCGCCGACATCCACACCCTCCATACCACACCCCATCCAC
>QOKR01000352.1:0-47964 GCA_016880985.1 Phytophthora idaei
TGGCGAATCGAACTCGATCTACGAGGACCAAGGATTTACATTGGTATACATGTTTTCCTCTGAGTCAATTAGCGGGCGTATCTCTCTATGTTGCGCTTAAAATGTTATCGACTTTTCGCAGTTCGGCATTAGCTTGATGGAAGACAATCACTGCAACGAAATGTATCTACTGTAGTGGATTAGGATTTGCTTAGGCTTGGTGGGCTTGCTCAAGCCTACCTAGGATGGAATCAATGTCGTCGAACTCCGCACAGAACTCCTCGACCTCGGCGGGCGTGAACTGCGACTTCCTCTCGCTGACGATGACATCCAGGAGGTCTTGCTGGCCCACCGAGAGACTCGAGTCGCAATAGTACTCGATCATTTGCTGCATCTGCTTGACGCCCATGTGCCCTAGCAGCAGCTTCTTGTTCACGCGGCCAGGGCGCACAAGTGCCGGATCGAGCTTCTCCGGGTGGTTCGTGGTCATGATGACGATGCGGCCTGGACAGTCGATGACACCGTCCAGCACGTTGAGCAGACCCGACAGGTTCAACTTGTCCTCGATACCCTTCGGCTTGAGCATGGGACCCATGAGTCCCACCACTCCGTCCTCAGGATCCTCCTCCACCGCCTTCTTCTGACTGTCAAGCATACGGTCGGCCTTGCTCGGCTTCTTGTCGCTGTCGTTACGGGCATTCACGATGGAAGACGCACAGTCAATGTCCTCCATCACGAAGACGACGTCCTCAAAGTCCATCTCTACGGGCGAGTCCAGCCCTTGAACAGCGAACTTCATGTCGAACAGTGCGTCGAGCAACTGCTGGTTCGTGTGGATCTTGCCCAGCGAGATCGTCACAATGTGGCGCCGTGTGTGTTGGGCTATAGCCTTGATGAGGCTCGTCTTTCCCGTCCCAGGTGGGCCATGCAGCAAGAGTCCGAGCTTATAGGGAAATCCCTTGATGGCAAACTTGCCGGACTTGTTGGTGAAGTTATTGAGCAGTTGCACCACGTTCTCTTTCTCCTCAAAAAAGAGATTCTCGAACGTCTTCTCCTCGCCCAGCGCGTATCGCTTGTATGCCACCCTCGCGTCTTTATCCAGAATACTGGGACCACTAGTCTGGATGTAGTAGTAGCGGAGCGTGTCCTTGGTGTACCGCTTGCGCTCCATGGCCTGGTACTGTTTGAACGCGCGCTGGATTAGCGCGTCGATGCGCTCCGAGCCGTCGGGCAGTGTCGAGAAGAACTTGAAGTTGACGTTAGTCTCCGTGAGCGACTTGGCCTTCTGCTCCTCCTTGTCCTCGGGCTCAACAGTCTCGTGCTTGAATTGCACACCTTCCTCCACCTCGATCCACTCGTTCTCTTGAGGCAGCGCCTCCCAGCACAGACCGTCTACGGCCCCGCAGTAGTCGTCCTCGTCATCCGATTCTGAGTCGTATGAGGAGGGCACGCTCGTGTCGCCGTCGTCACTGTCCGTGAGTGTCTTGGTCTTTTTCTGCGGCCGATGCAGCAGGTCGTACTTGGCGTCCTTGTTGGTCAGGTCCAGCACGTCCGCCAGGTAGAGCGAGATGGCCTTCTGCAGTAAGTGGTTCTTCTGCTCATAATCCCAGATCTTGTGGCCCTCGGAGCTGAAGCGCTGCGTGATACCGATGATCCGGTACACACCCTCGGGCTCCTTCTTACCGAAGACGAGCCCGTACAGGCGGCCGAGCAGTGAATCACCCGAGCCCTGCAGATATGTGATGAGCTGCTGCAGCAGCAGCGACACGATCAGGCACACAAAGGTGTCCACCACGACGTTGCCCGTGCTGAGATCGCGCAGGAGCTCGTCTGTGGGGTTGAGTGGGGAAGCAGTCGCGTTGTTCATGGTTGTCGGGCTGGCTTGCTTCGATACTACTAGTCACTTGGTTGCGCAGCTGGCTGGTGGTATGCCACTGAGGCGGTAAATTGAGCAATGAGATGCCGAAGTGAGGGCTTTCCGTCGTCATCCTAACATGTACCTATCTAGGTAGGAGGGAGCGTTCGAGACAATGACTAACACCTTCGAGCGGTTATCATATGGAGCCCTTCGAGCATCGAAAAAGTGAATGATGGTTGTCGGGTAAGACTGGGTAATTTGATGGTTGTACTTGTTATACCCGGGTATTGTTCTGAATGCTGTCTTTCTGCCACATAGTACCATCAGCTATTACATACAAGCAAGTCTCGAATAACATATGTAAGGTGCAACTACATTTCACGCATTCTGACAGGTTTCAACCCACCATCATTCACGACAACTTCAACGAGCAGCTGATTGGTTGGCCGCGAAGTGCCTCTTTGACCGAAATGGGTTCACCACGTCACTACACACATGGATACTGCAAGCCCCCGGGCTGGAGATCATTTCCGAATTTGCGCCAAGTCGCCCACTGCTCATCTCGCACGCCTCCACACACCGTGACAATGAGCTCCACAGCCGTCGAGTTCGGACTCATCAACACCTTCCGCACGCACAATGTGCTGGTCGATACGCTGCTGTGCATGCTCGTGCCGCTGCTCATTCAGAAGATCGTGGCCTACGTGCAGCAGTCGCCCCAGTCTATCCTTGCCATGCTTCGGAACTTCCTCTTCCCTATGAAGGACGAACGCCGAGTCTCACGTGTCATCGAGGTCAAGCAGCGCTTCAACCGCTGGGGTAAAGTCTGGGATTATGAGCAGAAGAACCACTTATTGCAGAAGGCCATCTCCATCTACCTCGCCGACGTACTCGACCTCAAGAAGAAGAACGCGCAGTACGAGCTGCTTGAGAAGACCAAAAAAAACAAGAAGACCACCAAGGCGCTGCTCGACGCGGCAGTCAGCGAATCCGACTGCTCCACGACGGGCTCTGAGTCCTCGGACGGTGACGACGACGACGACGAGTACTGCGGTGAAGTGAACCGCCTCAACGTCGAGGCGCTGCCCCCGCTCAATGAGTGGATCCAGATCGAGCCGGGTGTCTACTTCAAGCATGAGACCGTCGCGCCTGGGAACACGGGCGAGAAGAAGGTCACCGTCAAGGAGTCGACCGTGAACTACCGCTTCGAGTCTTCGCTGCCCGACGCGTCCAAACGCATCGACGCCATTATCGATCGCGCCTTCAAGAACTACCAGGCCACCGAACGTCGCAAGCACGTGGAGGACAAGTCCCGCTACTTCTACGTCCAGGCTGACACTGCGGCTGCCAACACTGGAGACGACAACAACAACAATGCTACCCCCGTGGTTGCCTACAAGCGGTACGCGCTGGGCGAGGGGAAGACCTTCGAGAACCTCTTTTTCGAGGACAAGGAGCAGGTGCTGCAGCTGCTGGACAACTTCGAGACGCGCTCGGGCAAGTTCGGTATCAAGGGATTTCCCTACAAGCTTGGCCTTCTACTACACGGTCCACCCGGCACGGGCAAGACGAGCCTCATTAAGGCCATCGCACAGTACACCAAGCGCCACGTGGTGACCATCTCGCTCGGCAAGATCAAGACCAACCAGCAGCTGCTGGACGCTCTCTTCGACATGAAGTTTGCCGTCCAGGGCTTGGACTCACCCATCGAAATGGCCTTTGAGGATGTTGTCTTCGTCATGGAGGACATCGACTGCGCGTCGTCCATTGTCAAGGCGCGAGCAGCTGAGGTGAACGAGCCCCCTACAAAGACTGAAGACGCTGCTGCTGCTACTACCGACAAACCAGCGCAGTCCGAAGACGACAAACTGGTGTCCAGTATGATCAAGGCGTGTCTTGACGACGAGAAGAAATACAACATGCGCAACGACAAGCTCAACCTGTCGGGACTGCTGAACGTGCTGGACGGGGTCATCGACTGTCCGGGCCGCATCGTCATCATGACCACAAACCACCCGGAGAAGCTTGACCCGGCACTCGTACGTCCGGGTCGCGTGAACAAGAAGCTGCTGCTGAGCTACATGGGCTGCACACACATCCAGCAGATGATCGAGTACTACTGCATGGCCAAGCTTGACGAGTCTCAAGTCCGACGACTTTCCGAAGCCTTTGAGATCTCGTCACAGGCGTTCACACCCGCAGAGATCGAGGAGCTCTGTGCGGAGCATGACGACGTGGATGCCGTGCTGGGTGGCTTCGAGAGACTCGCTGCAAAGCGCTAAAAACGCAGGACATTCCTCATCGTTACCATACTAGACTGGCATCCCACCAACGCAAAATCCAGGCCAAAGTGAATCAGCTGGATGTTCGTAACCTGAAAATCATTCATGTAACCTTTTATTTTGGATTTTCATTACGGTTTACTGTTAGGGTACATGTGGGTTACATAACCTGTCATGGCTTGGGCATCACACGCAGCAGCGCTAACTGTGGGTCTCTCCGCTGCATCCGCGGCCTCTTCTTCCACCCTTGATAGTCCTTTACAAGCTCTAGAGGCGTCTCCGCTGTTCACTCTGCAACAATCCGTCGCTCCCTCGCTCGTATGGGCCGGGTATGAGCGTTTCCTGCTCTCCCGAAGTCGCACAACGCCCCTATTGCTCTACTTCACGCCTGCTTCAAACTGCTACGGCGGCGAGAGCGAGGACGACGAAGCTGAAGCTGAAGAGAAGCAAAGAGTAGAGTCCCGCGCTATCGACCATGATGCGTGTCTACGTCATCAGAAGCTGGTGGAGGCGGCCGTGGAGCTCGCAGCCGAAACGTTGTCCACTCCTCAGCTCCCTGTCGTCCGTGCGGACGTCCAGGCGTGGCCCAAAATGCTGGACTATGTAAGCTAAACAAAGGATAGACATCGTGACTAGAATATTCTACAGATAGTAACTTTCTGGTGTCTCTGTGTGGTGCAGCATTTGATGTCGACGACCCCGTCGCTGCTGTGGATGCCTGGACGTGCGTCTGGCCGCTTCCAGCGGTACCCGCATGTGGAGACCAACTTCCTGGACCTCAGCGCCAATGGATCGTTGTTCGCTGGCTTTGTTGGTGAGGAGAGCGAGAAAAGTGGCGATTGGCAACAGAATGGGGTGGCCAAGGAAGCTGCGGCCAGGGAGATCACGGCGTTTGTGCGTCTGTGCCGGGAACGGAGTGGCTATCTCACTCGAAATGCGCGTGGTAGCCTCTCGCCAACAGTACCTGTTGATCTTGGTGATAATACGTTCTCGGGGCTGGAACTGATTCCGGTTCTGGTGTTTCTGGCGTTCATCGCCTTTGTGGTCAATGAGAACCGAGAGTTTGTACTTGGAGTGGTGCGGACGCGCCTCTTTTGGTTCGTTCTCTGCTTGGGGGTCATTTACGTTGCGCTCAGCGGATTATTCCACTCGATCATCCACCGTCGAGCCTGGTACTACTTTGGCCGAATGCACGGCTTCGTGTTCGTGTACCCGAGCTCCCGGCGGCAATTTGTACTGGAAGGGCTGGTCAATGGTACTTGGAGTTTCTGGCTGTCACTGGGAGCGATGAGTATCTCGGACGTAGCGCCAACGTTAAAGTCTCGCCTGGCGCGGGAAGAAGTGATTCGTTGGTCGCTGCTGCTCGTGGCCATCTCGTACATGGCGCTTTATTTCACGTTCCTCATGAAGTATCGGTGGCTGGCCTAAGCTCAGTCAATGACTACCATCGTGTCTTGGTAAACAAGTTCAACGGATCTTGCACGACACTCGAAGTTTTAATTACTGTTGATAGCCAGAGTGCAAGATTTTAACGAGATTGTTGTGGTTTAACTTTGAAGGAAGCTTGGGGACTCGATGGCCAGCTCTTTAGGTGATGTAAGAGATAGTTGACGGTTTGTGTTTCTTGACTTTGTCTCCAGCCAGAGCGAGAGATACACCAGCGCCAGCATGGTCGGGATCTCAATGAGCTCTGCGACGACACTCATCATTGCTGGGTCGGAGTCCAGACCGAAGGTAACTACAGCCACACCCAACGACAGCTCGTAGTTGTTGCTCGTGGCTGTAAATGCCAGCGTCACACTGTGCGCGTGCGTGGCGCCGCACGTCTGACTCATGAAGAAAGAGCCCGTGAACATGACAACGAAGTAGAATATGAACGGCACCATGGAGAAGAGAACTGAGTCGAATGTCGTTGTGATACGTTGGCTCTGAGAAGCGAACAGCACGACGATCGTAAACAGCAGCGCCGCCACGGCCAGTAGGTCCAGCCGAGGCGTGAACTTGTTAAAGTACCAATCATCCCCCTTCCAGCGGCGCAGGAAGACCCACCCTGAAATGCCCAGTACAAAATTCCCATGTAAATGCCGACATTACTCGCCACTTCACTCGCGGAAATGTGGAGATCTTCTTGCTCTTGAGAAGCTTCGTCGATCCCCATGACACTAGGCATCGTATTCAGGAAGAAGCTCGCGTAGAAGGAGTACAGCGCCATAGTCCAGAGGGAGTTCACGGCGATGCGTCGCGCCGGTGGCGGTTCCATTGTCAACACGGCCTCATTCGTGGGCATCCTTGGTGCGGCTACGCCCCAGCTCGCCTACACGTCCAGCAAGGGCGCAGTCATCGCCATGTCCCGTGAGCTGGCCACGATCCACGCTCGCGAGAACATCCGTGTGAACGCTTTGTGCCCCGGTCCGCTCTCGGAGGTTGATTGAGAAATGAGCGGGACATGCAAGTAGCAATTTGTACACTTCTGCAAATCCAGCTGCCAGTTGGACTCGACTTGACAATGGTGGACAAGAAGTGTAGGCGAAGCAGTTTTCTTTTTCTGATTGATATCCTACGACTTCAATTGCAACTACGGCTCTCTCTCTCTCTCTTCGCTTCACCACTAACTGCGACTTTCATTCACTTACTCAACGCCCAATTTGCTTGTCAAACGGCCTATGCCACGAAACTAGCGGGCTCAACTCCCACGCCGCCGCAGTGTTGGTGCACCAGCTTGGCGAACTGCAGAGCGAGAGCATCGGCGTCCTGCTGCGTGTCCGCTTCAGCGTACACACGCACAACGTCCTCGGTACCGGACGGGCGAGCGAACGCACGGCCGCGCTTGTTGGCGTATTCCTGCAGAGCCGCGTCCAGCGCGTCGCGGAGACTCCCGGGTGCCAGCACCTTGGTATCGTCCTCCTCGTCCGATTTGATCACACTGCGGTCCGCGACCTTGACCTTCGTCTGGCGGCTCGGCAGGTCGTTGTAGATGGCGTCCCAGTCGGCGATCCCCCAGTTCTTCTGGACAAGCAGAGCCTCCACGAACAGCAGGTCGCACATGGCGTCGCCCGTAGCCTGGTTCACGAGCTGCGAGGCGGCGAGCAGCTGCGACAGCGCCAGCTTCTTGCGCTCGTCGTGCAGCGTGTTCTCCCACTTGTGCAGCTTGTCCATCAGCGCGTCCTTGAAGACGACCGTGCCGTGGCCGTTGGCCTCGAAGTACACGGCCATGTCGAACTGCGTCGCCTTCTCGTAGCAATACTTGACGCCAGTCTTCGCCTGCTCCACACGGATCCCCTGGGCCTGCAGGTACTGAGTGGCGGCGCCATTGGCGTACGCAGTCATCACGCAGCCGAACGTCACGCCTTCCTGGCCCAGCTCCAGAGCGTGCAACTTTTCAGCCAGGAACTCGGCAAACAGGCACGCAATTTTGTTACCGTCCAGCAGGTGCCACGTGCTTTCATCATCGAAGTAATGGAACACGACGCGATCTCCATCACCGTCCATGCTGCAGTAGCGCTTGCCCCGGTCGTTCTCACGAGACATGTTGGTGGGCGGCTGGCGAGACTTTTCCACGTGCTCAGCGCCACACTGGAGGTTCAGCTCACCGTCGCTAGGCGTGTTGACGATCTCGAGTCGGAGAGAGTCGCCCAGATCCTTGGCCAACTTGGCCACCTGCAACGCGCCGACGCCGTGCGCACAGTCCACGTAAAGCGGCGAGCGCGTGTCCAGGCGCTACGACAATGGAAAAAATCAATCGCCACGTGAGTTACTCAGCCTAGATACCTAGATACTTCTCACACCTAGTGCAGATATAATGGACGCACCTTGGAGTCGTGCGTGGCCGTGAGCTGCTTGAAGGCGTCGCTGAGCATGTTGTAGTAGCCGATCTCGGACGCCCAATCGCCCTTGTTGTAGTGCTCATAGTTCCACTGCAATACACGAGTCAGTATCCATCACCCTTCCATTCTACAATAGTGGGAGTATCGTACCATGCGAACCAAGTGGTGCAGCTGCGGCGTTGTCTGCAGTCCAAAGTCCAACACGTTGCCACCGATCACGAGCGCTCCCTCGCGCGCGAGCTCTGCCAGGTGCTCGCTGGAAGGGCGCGTGTCCTTGGCGATGAAGACGTTGCCTGTTTGGTCCAGATCGATCTTCTCAGCGGCCACGACGGCGTCCAGCACTTCCACGACCTTGTCTTGAGGCGCATTGGCCAACTGCATGGCGTACTTTTCCCACCTCTGGCTCAGCATATCGCCCTTGGGGTCGATGATCTTGAGACCGTTATCGCTCGCCGCATTGTGTGACGCCGTGATCATCACGCCCACGATCTTCCCCACGCTCTTGGAGCGCAGCACCGCCAGCATTCCCATACGGTGGCATGTGGACACCAGCAGACTGGCGTCCTCGCGGAAACCCGCCGTACCGTAGCGCAGATCACGCGCTCCCAGTCGCTCGGCGCGCGGGTACTTGGCGGTCTCCTCGGCCACTCGCTGCGTCTTGTCCAGCACGCTCATGCCGCTCATGTCTGTCGCTTTCTCGGGTCTTTTGCTGTTGGCTCGCCTAGTGCGATTGTGGGAAATATGAGTTTATCACGACCAACTGGAAGGGAACATGGGGAGGATACTAGTCGTCACAAGTTTGGATTGGCTGAAAAGGGTATATAGATGACTCTGATTGGAAGTAAAAAGAACATGGAGGCCAACACGATGCCATGAACACGTGGAGACGAACACAACAACTTGTACACAGCACGGGGTGGTGGTTGGACTGATAAATACTCTCCTACGCCTTCAGGCATCGCTGTCTGTGTGGCTGCCTATATCTGATGGAGCTACTAGCGCTGTGATCTCGGTGAGGCGGCGCTGGCAAACGTCCAGCCTCACTGTCTACTGGGTGAGCTCGCTGGCTGGCGTTTGTGAAGGCAGCGGCACGTTGGAAAACTGTTGCGGCTCGTTTATCTCATGCGCCGATATGAGGATGTCGTCGATAGTCTGCACGGCGTTTTCCACGTTCTGGAAGGCGCCCACGAGGTAGTGAAGCTGACGCAAGAGCACCAACAACGCAGCGTCCGTGACTTGCTTCGAGGCTTCGAGTCGTGTTTTGAGAGCCTGCAATACACAATCCCTCCCAGTTAGCTCGGTGTGTTAACGCGATATAGAGACGAAAAGTATCCAAAAACTTACCATAGTGCGGCGATATCGCGCTAAACGACTCGATCGACACGCAGGACAAGGTGTGCGCTCGCCCGTCACATCGTCGAAGCCATGGTCGCTACTGCAGCCATTCGACCCGGTTGAGCACCGGCCTCCCAGATAATACGTCTGTAGAGTGTCGTACTCGTCCGCGTTGAACGGCAACTTGGCGATGTCGGAGATGACCTTACGGACATGAACCTCCATAGTGCTCTCGTAGCGTGGACTCTTGAGCGACAATCGCTTTTCACAAGATCCACCCGATCGCGGGAAGCGACCCATAGATCCACGTGACGGGATCCGGATAACGCGCGGCGGCCGGTTGCTTGTCGTCTTGGATGGAGAGCTGCCTCCACTGCCACCTGCTGAACTGGACGCACCGTTGCCAGGCCCGTTGTGAGGAGGGGGCAGTAATCCGAGCAGCGCATTGGCACTTCCTGAACGCGAACCGCCGCCACTTCCACCTCCGTTGACACTACTAATACTACCTGATGACGAGCCGGCCTTGAGATTCCCTTCGAGCTTCTGGAACTTGGGATGTTGTACCACAGGCGACGAGCTATCTCCAGTATCGCTATCTGCTCCTGAATCCGCTCCACCTGCTGCCGTCCTATCTGCTGATACGTCACTTGCATCTTCTGTGGGCTTCCGTTTGTGACTTGGGGGAATCCCCGATGCTGCGGCTGCGGTTTGTGTGGCAACACGCGCATCGTGCAGACTCTTCAACACCAATTCGTTTCTGGAAAGCGTATCGGATTCCCTTCTGCCGTCTCTGGAGCTGGAGGACGCGGGCACTGCCACCACGATACTAAGATCCACACCTGTGAGCTTGAACAGCACCGAGTGAACATTTGCGTTAATTGCACCGGCAATACAGGACGCGGCGTAGTTGTTGGCGCCCTTGGTGGCTAGCGATGCACCGTTTAGACTTGGATGCTGGTTCTTTTTCATGTATTGAGTGCTCGCCCAATCGTGGCCATCCACGAGCAGACAGAGCAAAGCACGACTACGGGCCAGCCCCACCACGCTGAGCTCTCGCAACCCCAGCAACGACATGTGGGTGTAGCTCAAGTCCAGTACACGTAGCTCTGTATTCTGGGCGAGTAGCGCTCCGAAGGCACTGGCACCCACGTCTCCAAGCGGATTGTGATCCATGTACAAGTTCTGCAGACGATTCGTACCGCACAGAGAGCGTGCTAGTGCAATGGCGCCTTCCTGATCCACGCCATTCTTTCCGAGCTCTAACGTCGACAGCGACACGTGACCTGTAGCGAACGCGGCAGCTAAATGACGCACTCCTGCACTTCCCACTTTGTTCTGTCCCAGGGTTAGCTCCTCCAGCGACTTGTTATGTGTTAAGGCCGTAGCTAGACTCTGCATTCCGGTGACACCGATGCCGTTTGTGCCCAAATAGAGCGCTCTAAGCGCTGTATTGCCTGCAATTCCATCTGCCAAGAAGCGGGCGCCTTCTTCGCCGATATTATTGCCACTGAGGTGCAGACTGCGTAGATGCGAGTTCTTGGTCAGCGCCTGTGCCAGCGCTCGGGCTCCTGCTGGTCCGATTTCATTTCCTGAAAGATACAAACTCTCGAGCGACGTGTTGGTCTCCAGCGCCTCGGCCAATTGGGTCGCGCCCTTGTCTGTTAGTCGGTTGAAGCCCAGATCCAGTGTGCGCAACCTGGAGGCTCCATGGGCCAGCACGTCGCCTAGCAATCGGGTACAGGCATCGCCCAGCGAGAAGCCGCCTAGCTTGAGCACCGTATAGGGGGCGAGGTCTCTGCGGATGCGCGCACTTACGGCCTCCCAGTCGGTCGCGGCTTTGGCGGCGGCGTCTACATCGCGATAGTATCTTCGAATGTGGCTGTGGATGAGCTCGCGAGACGGACACGCATCGGGCACGTCTTCTTCGGTGCTCTGCGCAGCGTTGGCGGCGGCGGGTGGCGGCTTGTTCTCCGAATCGTCACCGCTGCTGTTCCCGCTGAGGCTTGCGGTCTTGTGCTGCTGCTGCGCCCGGAACTCGCGCTCGCTGTACTTGAAACGCGCGCTCACGTCTCGCATCATCCGGCAAGAGGCGGGAGGGCAAGCGAGCGGCGCGCGTTCTTCTCTGTGTGTGGGGGGGGGGGTATGTGAGTGTCTAGCTGCTGAGCGGATCCGCAGACCGAAGGTGGAGCAAAAGGCGGTGGCAGCGTCACTCGTCGCTAATGGCGCGAGTGTGAGAGTGTGTGCTGGCCATGGCTGGAGCTCCTGAAGAGGGGAAGGGCAAACGATACAGAAGCCAAGTCTTTTTCTCTGCGAAAAAAGAGACGCGATGTGATTGGTCGTAATGATATTGTTAATAACAGCCAATCGTGGTGCAGTATGACGAAGTGAATACGATCAGCTGCATGGTTCGCGACGGCTGCTGCAGTCGCATTGCTGCTGTGCTGTATGAGGGTATGGACACTTGGCAGTGCCAAGTTGGCACACACACGAAGGAGAGGTGGTGTCGGTATTTTATTTAGCGACTGAAGAGCACGAAGCTATTAATAAAATGAGCTACGGCGGAAAAAGTAGGTGTACTATCCAAACGGAGCGCGTCGATTGGACGGGAACTTTGTAAGAGCGTTTTGCTTTGCATAGCAAAGTTTTTTTTAATTGTTTGCGTACAAATCGTAGTAATCACCTCCTGTCTGCCACCTGGGAAGAGTTTCGAAATACGACAGACGTATTCATGAGGAAAGCTACGCAACACTAAGGCGCGTTTCTTGCAGGCAGTCAGGGTGTTGTAGTCCAAAGTAACAGGTCGAGTGGATGACTTGTGTCTACTGTATTAACATGTCTGGCCGCGGAGTTGCGCGCCCGTTTCGAAGTGTTATTTTGCGGTTTGCCCTCTGCCAAGCCATACGCTGCGTATTACGCAAGTGATGCGGGCTGTTCAGCTGCGGAGCGTAGAGCGAGGCGCTTCGCGGTCACAGCTGCAGCTCCGTGCTCGGGACCTTCACTTGTCATCGTATTCTTCAACTTTTATCCAGACGTTCTCGTGCTTTGACTTTATCTTAGTTAAACGGAGCTGGAGTCCTTGCGAGTGCCGTGGCATTGCTTCGCCGCGGGGATCGAATAGAACCACTGCTCTCATCGGTGCTCATGGAAGTACCTCAACTTCACGCTCGAACTGAAGCGGGATAGGTCTCAAATCACGCGACCTATTGCAAACGCCTTCTGCGACGCCTGACAATACTTACCAAACGCCACAAGCTCAGAGCGGTACAACCTGATGGACCTCGCGAGAGTTGACGCCATCCCGCTCTGGCGGGTCAGGCGAAGTCACGCCGCCGAAGTTTTCAATCCCTGTCGCTCGCCTCCATCGACTTGCCAAATCTATGAGTGCAGCGGAGACTACGCGTGACGAAGCTTCGTTTTCCTACATTTGCCTACTGTTTGACTAGCTAGCACATCTGCCACCGTCGCGGAAGTAAGGGAGGTGACGAGGGTTTCGTCAATTGGGAGCAAGGAACTCCTCGTCGACATGACAAACTCAGATGCGCATCCCTCGATGAGTAGAGACGGTCCGCAAAAGGGCTACGGGTCCGTTATCATTAAATGCAGCATGCATATATTTTTTGCTTAAAAGCTTAAGTTTACCGTAAGCCGCCTGCCTTGCGCGTTTCGAGCAGGCACCAACGCGGTGCATGCATTTATTGTAACGCGCTGCAGTTACCCGCATCGAGGACGCGATCGAACTCGTGACCGCAATACGGAGCGAGTCGCTTGATTCAGTAATATCTTTCGCATTGTGGTCGGTATCTTTTGTCTGCTTCGGCGGAGAAGCAGCACCATTTTGGTTGAATTAAAGACTCCATAGAATTTTTAATTTGAATTCTATAATATTTTTATAAGCATTAGTTTCACTTAAAAATGCAAAAACTGCCCGTGTCCACGCAACCGAGCCACTTGATTTAAGCCGATCCCAAACAGCCTCCTTGCCTTCCGCCTCGAAAGACAACGAGACTGAAGATCCTACGTTCTTATACGCGCCTGCACTGCAAGACCACGACTGTCACGGCAATAATGCGACCAAGCAGGAAACATAAATGACGATCGTTTTAACAATCCATACCACAGTACCGCGACTATAGCAAAGCAGGAAGCCCATGTCTACTGTGGTCGGCGTCACAGTGTTGAGCATCGGGAGTAACAATCTGGTTATTATCATGTAGTAGCAGGCTAAAATGCATGAGGTGGCTTAATCCTCCCTTTATACCAGTACAGTACCAGAGTACCAGAACTTCCAAGATCCCGCCTCCAGGGTTATCCATGTCCAATTCCTACATCCATACAGCCTGTGTTGAATGCATGCTCTTACAACGTGAAGTCAAGTTCTTATGCTGTAAAACTATGATACAGTAGATCACCAAGGGTGTATAAGAGCATTTTGTAAAACGTAATGGAATAGCGTAAATCTTTACTCAATTAAACCTGAGTAAAACTGAGTTGGATACATACGCGTGAAGCCGGGTGTCCAAAACGTTCTGCTCCCTATTGATCGGTGGCCATGAGTAAGGTGCGCAGCTCTCTCTATGTGCCTTTTAGTCTCGTTATCCTCTCTCTCTAACGCATTTACGACAGGAGGCGCTGGTGACGTTGCTGGCCCGCGAGATGGACCGCGTGGCGCGCAACACGGAGAATTGGCAAGAGCGCATGGCGGCGCTGGGCGAGATGCAGCGCGCCTTCGAGCTGCTGGAGAAAGACCCACCGGCCGGCACCGTGGCTGCCAGTCTCAGTACCGAGGTGTGGAAGACGCTGCGGCCGCTCAAAGGAATGGTACAGGACCTACGCTCGCAGATCGTCAAGGAGGTCTGCGCACTGCTCACGACCGTCTCACGCGTTACGCGCGACGCTATGGCTCCGTTCCTGCGCGACATTCTGCCCACGCTCGTGGAGGTGCGTGGCAGTGGCAACAAAGTCTGTGGCACGTACTGCGGCGAGTGCCTCGAGGCCGTGGTGACGCAGACGGTGGTCAAGGGCGCCACGTTGCGGCTCTTTGTGGACATTCTACTGGACAGCAAGAACAAACTCATCCGACTGTGCTGCATCTCGTGTCTCCGGCGTGCGCTGGTCGCATGGAGCCCCGTGATGGACAAGAGCGACGTGCAGCAGCTCGAAAAGGGCCTGCAGCACGCGCTATACGACGCCAGCTCTTCGTGTCGAGCGCAGGCTCACGAGCTTTTCTTGGCGTTCCACACGTTGTTTCCCAAGCGAGCGCTCGTAGTCATGAGCATGGTCGACTATAAGATCCAGAAGCGACTGGAGGCGCTCGTGTCCACGGACATGGCGGAGTCCACAAAAGGCGCAGGCTCGGCGTCGAATGCCAGTGTGGATGGGGACGCGACTCCAGTACAGCAAGTGCAGGCGTTGGCAGGCTTCAACTTGGATGTGGGCGATCGGGTCTGCATCCCGGATAAAGAACTCTTCGGGTTTGTGCGTTTTTTGGGTGAAATTATCGGCGTGAAAGGAATTTGGGTGGGCATCGAGCTGGATGAGGCTTACGGCAAGAACGATGGCAGTGTCAAAGGCCGGTATTACTTCCGCTGTAAGCCAAAGCACGGCGTTTTCGCGCGCCCTCACCAGGTTTTCCTTACAATGTCAGGCTCCAAGCTGCATGAGCACCAGCTCCAGCAGCAACAGCAGATTCAGGACGGCGATAGTTTCGCCCAGAAGAGTTCGGAACTCGGAGTCGAAACGGGAGCTGTCGGTGGTATTGAAGCTCCTGCAGCAGCGGAGGGGGTGGCACCACCATTCCCAAGCACTCCACCACCGGCACCTGCTTCTTCGTTGAACCCTCCCGCCCCCACCGATACTCCCGAGCCGTCCCAGCTGAGTTTGGTGCTGAACCGAGCCTCGGTTGCTCACCGACGATACCTTAACCATCTACTTATCCATGTTCGTGCGGAATTGGAGGAACACGAGCGTTTTGAAAATTACGGAGCAACCGCTAGCCCGGCCGACGCAGTCCAGTACCTGCAGCAGCTTCAAAACAGCGCACAGGACAAAATCGTTCTCTCCGATGAGTTTATCCAGCAGATCATTCAGGCCCAGCAGGCTGCGAGGGAGTCCTAAAAACAAATTGTGCTACGAGTGTCGATAGATGAATATTCCGAGTTGGTGGTAGTTTGTACTTTTCGGTCAGCGTATGTTTGATGGCGTTTTGGCATTTCTCCCCCCCCCACCGCAACTCTCATTAGGCTCAAAACTGTAGTAAACTGACACTCACGTCGCTGTGTTTCGCTCTGAAATGACTTGTGAGAAGGATGGTGGGTCCAGAGGGTTGAGATAACGTTACCTCAAGTCTCGCTCTCCTTCCTGGCCCCGGGACTGCGCAGGATCTGTGGCGCTATAGTTCAAGCCTTCCTCTCTGGAGACTTCACTGTCCAAGAAGCTTCGTGAAGCAAACGAAAGGCGGCGATCAAAACTCCCATCAAGCACCACGCCCCTCCCGTTCGAAGTCCACGACGAAGCGCTGGCAGAGGCAGGATCACTCAACATGGTTCCTCCTCGCGGGTTACTGCTTGACAGCCAACTGAGATTGCTATCGTCGCTCAAAAATGTAGTACCGCGCTCAGACCACCAAAAGCTGGCACTCCCGTAGCTGTCGTCGCTCAGTTGAGTCGAGCTTCCTTCCTCGCTGGAGACCGACGTCACTGACGCCGACGATATAGGTAGCAACATCGACCCGGTAGTCGAACTTGCAGCTCGAACCAGCAGCGATCGATGCCTCCCGTCCTCCTTCTTCTTGTTCTTCTTTGAGGCTGAAGTCATCCCAGGGTACAGTCCAGTTTCCTGGAAAATCGTTTGCTTCTCTCGCTCAATGGACAATCGCGCCTCGGCCACTGCTTCAGCCACGTGTTTCTCAATGAATTTCTTAGCCGCAGCAGCCTTCAACTCCTCCAGCAATTGCTGATCGCTCTGCGTAGACTCGTAAGATGCCTCTAAATCGTCTCTGCTGCTGCTCCCACTGCTCCCACTTGCAGTACGTCTGTGCGTCTTAGCGTTATGCAGCTGAGCATGGGCATCGGACAGCAACTTTTTCTGGCCGATACGTTTCGCCAGCCAGTCCTGTGCCTCACTTCGCGCCTCCTGTGCAACTAGTGTCAGAGTCGCTCGTTCTTCTTCTCGGAGATATTCCAGGGTTGTTGGTGATAACGTTGGTGGCCGTGGGAGAGCTCGAAGATACTGAGCCGTCTCCAATGGCACGGACTCGGCAGGTGGACGTGGAACACTTATGCGAAGCGGTGGAGGCGCTCTGGTATCTGCTGATTGTGTAGAGGAATCAATGGACGATGAATAGTCCGAGGACATGGAGCTGTAAGTCAACAGTTCGCCGCTAGATGAAGCCGGGTGAAGCGGAGGTGGCCGATTCCGACTCCCGAACGGATCCTCCTTGTCTGTATTAGCTGATGGACGGTCACCGGATGTCTCCTGCACGTCAACGCCACTGCGCTCTTTTCTCCACACTTCCATCAATCTTGACCGTGCTTCACGAGGACTAACCCCCCACTGATCAGCCACATCCGAGTGAGCTGCGTGCTCCAGCTCTGGATCGTCAAGTAGATACGCAAGCAGTTCAGGATCACGCACTTTGAAGTGCACAGCAAGCTGCAGAAGTCCAATACGAGCACGAGGCATGAGAGCTCTAGTACGCGCCCCACCACGCACCAAAGCGCGAAATGCGGAAGCGTTCTCCGACTCCACAGCCAACACCAAGGGGTTCTGTGGACACGAAGTTACCATTGTCACCGCACTTGGTCTGGCTCCATTGTTGGTAAACTCGTCGTCTTCTTCGTCTTCGTAAGTGTTTCCTTCGGTCCAAAGGTTTAAATCCTGGCCGTATCGTGAGAACAGCTCAATAAACGAATCATCACACTCCTCGCGCAGTGCCACGTGAAGAGGAGCTAAGCCAGCATTGTTCCAGTTCCCAGTATCCACATGCTCTTGAAGTAGCATCTCCACAACGAGACGCATGGAAGCGCTATGAGGCCACGTACAGGCCAAGTGAAGCGCCGAATCGCCTAATGAATTGGTCATCTCCAGTATTTGAGCACATACTGGCCCCACAGCAGGACTGCGGACTTGAAGCTCACGCGACGAATAGAGCAACAGCAAGGCGTTTTCTGCCGCTCCAGCTGCTAGTGCAGCGTGAAGTGCGGTCTCCGTGCGAGGACCCATTGGACGTACAAGCACCTGGGCTGCTGCACTGGCCTCTGCATTCAATAGAAATGCCAATAGTAATCGAAGTAAATTGGACGTTGAATGGCCACCTGACGCTGCCACATGCAGCGGCGAAACTTTTGCCAGTTCGTCATCTTTGAAAACTTTTGGCGGGGACGACTTGGTGGGAGTTGCAGTTGTTGGTAGATGAATCTCTAGAGGAAGTGTCGATAGAGACACAGACGTAGGCATCGTGCCGCCTCCAATAACTTCGGGCACCGACGTCTTTCCACTGAGATGAAGAAATCTCACCACAAGGGACTGAATCCCTCGAAGAAGAAAACTGCAGACATCTCTGTCCTCCTCAGGAAATGCACTGGCAGCTGAACTGTTCCCACTATGACGAGATGTTTCCATTTTCATCTGCTTCCGAGTCATCTTTCGCTCCGCTGATTTCCTATCTCCATCGTCAACACTGCCCCCCGACTTTCGTCTCGAAAAACTCGACTTGTTTGATACCACGCTGTCACTATTGGCACCAATACTAGCTCCTAGCCAGGAACTTATCCGCATGAGCAGAGGAAGAATTCGGGCAGGATACATCTGACGCTGGCTGTCTGTGCCTTGGCTAATACAATCCAGCAGAAGCGCTGCCAGCTCAAGTTGGCCAGCTTGAAAAGCCAACATCGCCACGGGTCTACCTGTTTCCCCATCCACCCACCAGTGCTTGCTGGCTGATTGGTTCGGCTTCTTCTGATGCTGGTCTACGAGAGCAGCAGCTAGCGCGTATAATCCGTAGCGGACAGCAAGCGCCAGCGACGATGCGCCGCGAGAATCTACAAGATAAATATCGGCTTTATGGGCAATTAAAGCCGCTGCTGCGAGCTCCATTCCAGCCTTAATAGCAACGTGGAGAGCGCTATCATCGTCACCGACCACCGCCCTCTCGTCAGCATCCTCTTCGTTTCGAGTGTCCTGCTTTCCAATAAATGCCTGGCTCCACTGACACTCCGAACCTGAAGGAGAGGCGCCAGAAGCAAGCAACAAAGCCACGACTTCTTGTTGACCACTCTTGAGAGCCAACGACAGAGGAGTATCATTGCTCCCACGACGACCAGCTCGTCCATCGAGACCTCCAGTTGGCGACAAGTGGCGATACACTTGGATAAGTCGCGCGATAAGCGCTACAGGTGCACGGAGTTGGATAGCAAGGTGCAGTGCTGTATTCCCCAGTGCATCATAAGATCTCGGATCAACTGCTCCACCTGCCACCAACGCGTCTACAACGTGCCATTGACGCGCAACAAGAGCCAGATGCACCACTGGTTCACCACGAGCGTCACATTGATGCACCGCCTGCGCATTAGTTGAAAGTGCTGCCTCCACAAGCAGAAGCGCCACCGTCTCATTGCCAGACTTAATAGCAATATGAAGCGCCGTGTCTCCTGCCGCGTTAACGTGGTCCAGACACGTCACCAGCTGTCGACTAGATGATCTGCCTTGACTTCCTGAAGAGCTCCCAGCCCCGGTCACAATGAGCAGCTGCTTGACGCCCTCGACGTCTCCAAGCCAACAAAAATACATGAGCAGATTCCACCGAGCTCCGTCATCTGCCTGCACTTCACAACACTGGAAAGCCGCACTTTCATCGCCGTCACTCTCCACCTTGTCCAGAAGAAGAAGGCGTTTTCGTAATCGCCGCCGTTGATGGTGTTCCTCACTTTTCTCCTTTTTATCACTGGACGGGGGTGAAAAAACCACTTGCGTTGCATAATCCCAGTACAGGAGACTACGTGGGTCTGCGCCAGCGGTTAGCAGCAAAGCAATTGTACTCTCGAAGCTGGGGACACGCGGATCTTGCAGAAACGCGAGCTGCAGAGCAGTCACCATCCCCCGCGGCGGTTGCTTCACTTGGCTTCGTCTTCGCGTTCCTTCTTTCGAGTCTTTGGACTGCGAGATGCGAGGAATGCGCACGCGAACGTTCATCATGGCACCTGCCGCAATGTATCGACGAACTTTGGTCATAGACGGCAGGCGATCTCTTCGTGAAAGCTCCAGATACAGCGCAAAGGTGGCGATGTGGTTGCGAATCGAAACGAGCGTATCGGATGATTCCCCGCCTCCGAGTATTAGCGTCTTGATGTCTTGGCTGACTGTGGCACCAGAGTTGCTAAGGCTGTTGGATGAGTGTGTGAGTGTTGTCTGGAACTTCAGGGTCAAAGCTGCTTTGCGTGCTAAGGCCGAGTCTCCATCACTCACGTGCTCCAGCTGCAGCGACACGAGGTCCTGAAGATCGTACGTCTTGACATTGGCTGCTGCTGCTCCTGTAGTTGTAAGCGCCGGAGAGGAGGCAGAACTGGAGCCGTCACCTCCACGACTGTTAGCATTGCCAGTTGAAGCACTGGAGCTGGCACCTGACGAGTGGTGGCGGAACGATCTGGCAGTTAAACTGCGCTGAGGAGTTCTGGAGATGCGTTTGTGCATCTCCAGAAATCCCCAACGCAGCAGCAAGTGGCGCGCTCGCCAGCGTCCCAACCAGCTCTTGGACTTCTTCATCACCTCCGCCTGGAACTCCCGTAGCACAGGCGTCGACGTGGTTTCATCGGACGCATGTTCATTTCCACTAGTCAATCCTGGGACGAACGGGGCGATACTGCGACGACGTTCCGGCTTGGACTCGACGCGAGGCTCGAGTGGGAACGGGTCCTTAGCCACGAGTCGTGTACTACCGTATTGCCGCAGCAAAACGCGCTTCAATTTGTCGAAAGCGACGTCTACGAACTCTTGGTCGCTCTCTGCGGGTCCATTGCGTTCTTTCTCCGCGGACTTTGCGGCTTTCCTGGCGAGTGACGCACATAACGCAGAGAAGGATGCTGGTTGCTGCGCGTACTGCGGGAAGTAGAGACTCAAGAAGTCGAGTAGGTCTGAGCGCCGCCATGAAGTTGTCTCCCTGGTGCTGCTACTGCTGTGAGCGAGCGCTGCTGCCTTAAACGGCTGCCGCAGCGCCTCCAAGAACGCGTCCTGGAAACTACACGCCTGCGGCTGCGCCAACTCCTCGCGAGCCTGCAGCAGCTGAGCGTGAGCTGTCGCGAGCGCCTTGTCGTGGCTGCGAATACGAAGTCTGCTTTGAGTCATGTGGGAGACTTTTCGTCTGATCAAATGGCCACTTCATTGGACCAAATGGACTATTTTTGTCTCGGAGGACACATATATTTGTGTCACCCTTAGTTGGTACATTGTACCATTAAAAACCAGTTAGGGGTAGGTTGATTGGACCGGTTCGACGAACCGCGAGTTCGATGGCCGGCTAGCCCAGCACCAGCCATTCGCCTTGAATTGCCTCCTACCAACCTGGGCAGCTCCATTTCGCCTTTAAGAAAAAACTAAAGACAACCATGGCTGTCGGTGAGTGAGCTTGCGAGCCCTTTTTGATAGCAACCAGAGTGCAGCGAGTCCAATGAGCTGCGTCCGATCGCCTTCTCGCTCTCCCCGCCCCACCTCCCCCCCCATTGCCCAGCAGCGACGACAAACAGAGCAGGCAAAGCCAGTAGCAGCAACCAGCAGGGAAAAAGGAAGAGCAGCGTTGAAAAGCGCCTTCTCACTCGGGACAGAACACAGTTGCGACATATCGCAGCAGGGAAAACAGTCCGGCAATAAGGGGCGGTGGATGCGAAAGAGGCGATCGACATTGGTCTCGTTTGGCGCGACTTGAGCACAGGGCGAACAGATCTCTAACTTCTGGCATGGCTGATCACAGGAAAGAACAAACGTCTGACTAAGGGCAAGAAGGGCGGCAAGAAGAAAGTGTACGTTACACCTTCGTCTCGCCTGCGCAGAACTCAGCACTAGGCGGTTAAGTTCGCAGAGGATCCTAATCTTGTCGATGTTTTCTCTTTACAGCGTTGACCCGTTCACGCGCAAGGACTGGTACGATGTCAAGGCCCCTGCCATCTTCTCGGAGCGTAACTGCGGCAAGACCCTGGTGAACCGTACCGCCGGTACCAAGATTGCGTCGGAGGGACTCCGTGGCCGTGTGTTCGAGGTGTGCCTCGCTGACCTGAACAAGGACGAGGACCAGGCTTTCCGCAAGATCCGCCTCTGCGCTGAGGAGATCCAGGGCAACCAGATCATCACTGGCTTCCACGGCATGGACTTCACCCGCGACAAGCTGTGCTCGCTGATCCGCAAGTGGCAGACTCTGATTGAGGCCTTCGTGGACGTCAAGACCACCGACGGCTACCTGGTGCGTCTGTTTTGCATTGCCTTCACCAAGAAGCGCCCGAACCAGATCAAGAAGACCACCTACGCCAAGACGGCTCAGATCCGCGCTATCCGCAAGAAGATGACGTCGATCATGACGGAGGAGGCCTCCAAGTGCGACATCAAGGACCTTTTCCTTAAGTTCGTGCCGGAGATCATTGGCAAGGAGATCGAGAAGGCCACCCAGGGCATCTACCCGCTCCAGAACGTGTACATCCGTAAGTGCAAGATCCTCAAGAAGCCCAAGTTCGACCTGGTGCGTCTGATGGAGCTCCACGAGGGCGGTGCCGAGGAGAAGGGCGCTAAGGTCGCTCGCGAGGAGGACCAGCTGGTGGAGTCGATGGCTGGCTCTGGTGGTCGTCTGTAATCGCGTTGACTGGTTTGACTGCGCGGTGACACTGTGTGGCATGGTTTTTGTTGTCGGCGAAGGAAGGAAAGCCGTCCGCGAGCGAGTACTTATTTCTAAGACGATGCAGAATAAAGGCGAAATTCTAATCCAAATTGGTGTTCCTTGGCAGGCTTCTCTCTGTGAGTCACCAAGTGTACTCTGTCGATGTGTTTTGTTGTTTTCAGTAATTAGCAAAATACTACAGGATGTCGTTGCTAATACGTGCATGCATGGGCAACAAGTTGTGAAGCGGACCGTCTTGTTCTGCATCGCGGCTCACAATGCAAGACGAGGGGGACTTACTTGCAAGTTGCAATGGTCCATTTCGCTGGTCATGCTCGAATATACTATATCGTAGGTCAGCACTATAATACAGCATTCCGACGACTGGTAGGCCAAACTCTGAAAAAACAACCATGGCAGCGCGCGTGACCAAGCTCTTCCTGCAGAACTGTGCCTCAGCCAAGGTGGACACCAGCAAGCCCACCAAGGCCAAGGGAAATGTATCCGAGTCTAGTGCAACGCCATCCAAGAATGCCCGGAGAAAACTACGTCAGAAAAGCAAGAAAGTGTCCGGCAAGTCCAAGGTAAAGGTACTGGAGGAGGCGCGTCGCGAGCTAGCGCAGGCCGACCGAACGGCAGAAAACTTACGCAAGCTGAAGAACAAGACGTCCACCAAGTCCCAACGCCTTATGGCCAAGGTGCGTCCGTGTGCTAACGAAGAAGGCTGCTTAATGGTGCAGGACTGGAGCTAATTACTCGTTAACTGTTTTCTCCTCTCTTCCGACCAGGTTCTTGCGCAGCGGACTGCTGCATTCCGGTAAACAATTGCGACTTCATTGCACTCGGCTGCTGCAGCTTCGCTGGCGTCTTCGGCAACACCGTCGTACTGTAGTAGGTTACGACCTAACAGGAGCAAAGATCGACTGTACACGGTAGTAGAAGCATATCAGTAGCCCACGCCACTATAAGGTCAGCTTGGGTAGACCCTGGTCCTCGCTGTGTACTTGTTAAAATGAAATCCCGCGTGCATGCATACATATACACATTCCCATTCTCGGAGATAGCGTTTTTTGGTCCCTCCTGTTGGTATTGTATGCGATGTGTATTGCCGGTGATACCATTTACTTTAGGAACCGACTCACTTGACAGGTTTTTGTTTTTCTGGTCTTTAGCTTGGCGGAGTCAGGATGCAATGAGCTTCTACTCGTCGTGCTTACCGACAGTTGAAGGCTTAATGCCGTCCGAGTGGACGTTCACCTTTACCGTGTCCAGGTCCTTGAAGTCATCCTGCAGAGCAGCAGAGGGTTAACACAAACAGTCAAGCCGAGTCAGATGGAGGGAGGTGCAGTGACTGCTTGGCAATCGCTAGCGTACCCGGCTCATCTGGTAGAAGGTGTAACTAAAGACGGCGGACGCGAAGGTGGCGAGGCTGCCACCAAGGATTAAGTTCTTGGCGCGCACTGACAGAGCCATGATGACAGACTGCTGCCAGAGTTCTTTGGAGTGTCCTTGTTGCAGGGAAACGAGTGTGCTTGGCCTCACGCTATCTATCCGGATAATTGGTGTGGCTCACATATTATTTTCAAGAGGCATGGATTTATTTCTAAAAAAATGAAATGTTTGTTCTAATTCGTATTTCACGTTTGAACGCAGGTCAAACTCGCCTCATCTACAACTTGTAAACCAATACTTAGTACAACGCAACGAACAAGACCCGCATCGCTCGGTTTGCAGTCAATTGCTAGAGCAATGCATGGTGGACAGGATATCAATCAAGAAGCCATGTAGCCATCATGTCTCCACTTGAAGGCATCATTGAAGCCGTGCCCCATCGTGATCAGCGAGATCAGCACTGGCGAGGAAGAAAGCCACACAGCGTTAGACAACCAGCCCAATTGTTACATGTATCTGTGCTACTATTGCACCGAGCACGGAGTGTTTATTTTAATTAAAAGAGCAGCCGTGGGCCACGAGGACCCGTGGCCGAGATTCTAGTCCCAAGAGTGTTTCTCACATGTCAATCCAGCCGTTGTAGCCATTCTGAGCTGCCGCAGTGCCGTAAACACGCATCGATTTTCGACCAATGGTCGGGAGCGGTACCCAAGTTCTATTCGTAGTCAGCCATTCCCAGCATTAACTGCCAGGTCAGTGGTCTATTCCCGGGTCTCCTCCGCTGTAGTGTTCGAAGCGTAGTAGCTAGAGCCGCGCTTCGCTGTCCCTGACGTCCGTCAACTCGTCTAGAGAACCAACCCCCGCAGCAGCAGATTGACAGAAAGACCGTGATGACGTCGTACCTGCCTTTCGCGCAGGCGAACCTATTCCGCACCAAGCGGAAAATGTCGGGCCCCGTGGGCTCCTGGGGCCCGCTGGACGAGAAGAACTCCGTAGCGTGGCCCGAGATCAACGGCGCGCCCGTGACTGTCGGAGGAGGTCGCAGCCCCAGGCACTGGTGTGATTCGGTAGACTACCGCGAGGTGGCGAGCTTCGTGCTGTTCGCGCTCTACATGGTGGCCGACGTGGGCCTCGGCGTCATGGTGTGGGTAACCTTTTTCAAGTTCACCATCAAGCCCGACCAGCACCGCTCGCGCGCCACCTGGGGAGGCGTCTGGCTACTTTTCGCCGGCACTTTCTTCTACGTGCGGCGTCTCGTGCGCTCCCGCGTGGATGTCCACCTGCGGGGAATGATGGACCACGCCGAGATCTTCGTAGCCATGTCGCTCGTCATGGTCTTCTCCGTCAACATCGCTTTCTACCTGCACGTACCCGCCACAATACCGCTTAAGGACCTGGGCTTTATGCTGATCCCAGAGCAGGGTCTCCACTCCAAGTGGCGGCCCGTGAGCGACATCTTGACCGCCGGCGTGCCTGTCATGTTCCTGCTGCAAACGATCTTCATGACCCGCCCCAACCGTTGCCGCATCGTGTCGTCCTTCTTCCGCATCGCCACGATCTGCTATTTCCTACGCATGCTGACGGTGTCCATGACGTCGCTTCCGGGTCCTGCACCCCACTGCCGTGCTGGCAGCTCCGACTACTTCCCTCCAACCACGTGGATCGATATTGTCACGCGCGTCGGACCCATTTACGGCAACTACAACTCGTGTGGCGACCTTATCTTTTCGGGACACATGGCGTACACAAACTCGGCCGTGCTGCTGTATCTACGGACGCTGGACCGCAATTTCGCAGGCCGCACCGCCTCGAAGATCCGTTGGGCGTGTGGCTTGGCATATCTTACGATCTTGGCAGTGCTGTGCATCGCCGGCCGCAAACACTACACGGTGGACGTGGTGCTGGGATTGATCATCTCGACGCTGGTGTTTTTCCACTTCGAGCACAGCTGGACGCCGCTGTGCTTCCAGGTGCCGCATGGTCTGCTGCCAGTGGGCGACTTGCAGCGGCTTTACGGGTCACAGTGGCGGAAACGCTTCAGTATGGACGTGACTGACGAGGCGCTGAACGAACTGGACGACGCCGAAGGAGATGAAGAGGCCCGACGACTGCTCAAGGCGAACGCGTCGACGTATAACCAGGTGCAGCTTATCTGCTGATCGACTAGCTTTCGTTCTGCCGCCGTCTTGCTCTTGCCTTGAGAGAGAGCGAGTGGTTTATATGGATTGGCATTGCCTTGCCTTGATTAATACGCAACGCGTCTCTGCAACGTGCACACCAATCGCCCCAGCCGATATCCCTCGACACAAAAATACATTTCAATTTTTGACAATCCAACGTACTACTCCGCTGCTGCCGATTATGAATACAATTACCCAAACCTCTGAAACCGCATTTGGTTTCTTCTTCGAAAACCTTCCATCATTTATACCAATCGCGTTTTTTTCTTCTTCACCGACATGTTGAACTCGCTTCATAACCGAAAGAAGCAAGCGAGGCTCAAAGCGTCTGCTGCCCTGAACGTTCCCCTCTCGTCCCTCTATGAACCCGACGGACAACGCCAAACCCAAGGCCAAGTTCTCCAGTCGCAACCTCAGCGCCGTCTTCAAGGCGCCGCTGCGGACCAAGCCTCTGGCGGACAATGCCACCGGATCCCTGCAGCGCCCCAACAGCCGCATGCTCGTGCTCGGGCGAGCGGCCGTGGCGCCCCCTGCGCCGCTTAACACGCCAAGTCTGAAGCGAGAAAGCCAGGTACACGACGTGCACGTGAGTCTCGTACCCGCGGGCTCTAATTGGGCCGAGAGCGCCGAGAAACAGCAGAAAACCGAGGCCCCAGAGCTTTCGCCCGCTCCTGCCGACGTAGTGGTGTCAACAGTGGCCCCAGAGAAGGTTTGGACGCCTGAGAATGTGGCAGAGCATCTGCACACTGGCAGTGTCTCTGCTCGTCCCAAGATGACGGTCGAGAGCTCCGGACGCTGGGGAGACGATGCTGTGGAGCAAGATATCGTTCAGAACAACATCCGTCGCCAAATGCAGAAGGAGAGAGAGTTCCCGGACTTGAAGGAAGCAGCGGAGGAGGTACAGACGCACCACGACCAAGGACACACTCCTGTTGCCGACACGTTGCCTTCCCAGCAGTCGGAGCAGCATCAGGGAAGAGCCACAGGCCGTTGGGCGCATTTCAACGAGCAGCAGGAGATGCACCGTCCTGTGCATGACCGCTATGAACGAGACGAGGGGGATCGCCATGGCCGA
Source organism: Phytophthora idaei (assembly GCA_016880985.1). Classification (NCBI taxonomy): domain Eukaryota; phylum Oomycota; class Peronosporomycetes; order Peronosporales; family Peronosporaceae; genus Phytophthora; species Phytophthora idaei. The sequence goes on from QOKR01000352.1 coordinate 26,779, forward strand.
GGTGAAGACGATCGCTGGTCGCGTGGCTGTTACTCCCGGTATGACGGTGACTATGGTCGAGGACGCCGATCCTATGAGGCCAGCGACGATACGATCTCACCCGTCCCCAATGACAGCCACACCCACTTTAGCCGCAGCGATGCTCGCTTTGACGTATTGGCGTCTGGCGACCGAGACCGTGTCTTGAGTCACAGTCCGCACCGCATGGACTGGAGCCGTGGTCGACTGGCACGTCGAGATGGACGTTCGTCCTCACCTTCTTCTCTGAATGGACCGAAGGATTTTTCCTTCGGCTTCCGCTCCCCGCGACCAGATCGTTCACTGACCCACTCCCCAGCCCCAAAGACCCTTCCGATGACAGCGAATTTGGCACCTGCACGAGCGATGAATTGGCGCAATCTTTCGTCGTCAGAAGAGGAATCTGCCCGTGCTTGGGGTCGAGCAGCAACTGCCTGCTCAAAGGATGAGGAGCCATCTACACCAGTGGCCGAAGCGGTCGAAAGCAGCAGTACAGGGTCTTCTTCCAACGCGTCTGCCAAGAGCAGTCCCAGTCCGCAGATTCAACTGCTGAAGCGTCCGAAGATGTTGTTCGATCCGAAGACTGGCAGTATGGTGAATGCCGAAGACAAAGCTGCTTCAGGCAAGCGGCAGGCAGGCACAAAGACCACGAAGAGCTCCAAACCCCCAGCTGCTGCCGTGACTTCCAGTGTGATCGCTGTCCATTCCGTGCAGGACGTAGCTGTCAAGGACACAGCAAGAGGCAGTAAAACGGCATCTTCGGTCTCGTCGAATGTGGTGGAACCAACTGCGGACAAGGTGTACCCGAAGGAAAACAATAAAAGGCGTTCCGCCAAGGGGGCGATTCCGAAGGAAGGGAGGAGTGTTCAACAGGAGAGTAGGAATCGTGAGGAGAAACGTCGAGGTTCGCGGAATCCTGCAGCGAATGTACCTGATAGTGAGAGGCCCAGCAATGGAGAGACCACCGAACGCGGTAAGCATAGCATGTCAACGAGGGACGATCGTGCAGGCAGCAGTCGACATCACTCCAACAGAAAAGTGGAGGTGATGGCCGTGACGCCGTCAAAGGTAACTCCCCATGATGTTGAGCTGCTGAAGCAGATTGCGGAGGGATCCAGCGGTGGTGTCGTGGTGCTCACAGATGAGCAGAAAGGCATCGAAGTGAGCCAAGAGGGCGAAGGCTTCGAGACGGTCAAGTCACGACGAGCCGTGCTGAACGAGAAGAAGCAGCTTCGACAGCGATTGGCGTCAACCGAGGCAGCTGCACCAGCCTCCGATGAAAGGAAAAGATTAGTGGAGGAGCAGCAGAGCAAGGGGGAGCAGGTTCAAGAGAACTTCAGCCATGCTCGTGGGAAGGCCGTGAACTCGCGCAGGAAAGTGGAGCAGGCGTCCAAGGACAGGAAGCCGAGGACGAAGCAACCCAAACAGGCAAAGAGCAAGCACGTGCTAGCGAAGTCTGCTGCTCCTGCTTCTGCTGCGGCGAAGAAGCAACCAGCCAGTCCGATGAAACCCACCGAGCAGGTCGCTGGAGAGGCTCCGACAGAGTCGACAGTCTCGAAGAAGCGGACGCAGTACGTGAAGGTGGTTCCCGCGACGGAGGAGAATTCCCGCAGAGAGAAGCAAACTCAAGGCAGCTCGACCCGCAAGTCAAGCGATCGGAAGGCGTCGTCTTCGAGTGCTGGAGGGAACCATCAAAAGCATGAACCGACCAAACACACCGCCCAAAAGGTCTCAACGCGGGGACCAGTCGCGAAGGCGAAGTCGAAGCAGGTCCGCCAAGTGTACGTGGTGAAGACGCCGGCGCCGCCAGCAGCCCGGCCAGCAGCGCGACGTCCACCGCCGCATAGGTAGGTAGGAGATAGGAATACATAGGTAGTAGTGAACGTGTACAATATACAACTCATGCTTCGCCATCGATAGCGGTGTCCATGTTCACGTTGAAGTTGTCTTCATCATGGGGGTGCAGCATGTAAGGTACGGATGTCAGCGATACATGTAGACGACGAAAATCCTTCGCGCCGACATGCTGCCGCACCTCCGGTGATCGCACGATCGCCCCACCGGCTCTACTCGGACGTCTGTCTAGGTCATGGTGCTGATTGCATCAAGCCACCAGAGCCCTCGCCAGTCGTTCGAAGTAGCACGGGGGCACCGAGACCATCGATTGCTGTCCGCACTGTGCGCATCAGTCACTCTCCATGCCATTGGCAAGCTCTAATGGCAGCGCAAGAAAGAGCTAAGCAAGCAGGGCAAGCCTTAGCGGAGCTGAGCGCACGTAGAAATCTCGGTGTTTTCAGAGCTCAACGGGCATAATACCACCCGTCGATGATGTCGAACAGGATACACCAATTGAACTGGCGTATCCTATTCGACATCAGGCGATTCGACGCGACGACTAGCTGAAGCGGGTGAAGAAGCCGATGACTGCTTTGCTGTCGCTATCGGCCCCTTGTCGGCCCCAGGACGATGGTCGCAGCTAGCAGAGCCGGCGACGTCTGACTACGGGGATGCGGCGACCGCCGCGCGAAGGACCTAGTGGCGGGCTGACGAGGATAGTAGCACTAGGCCTCAGCTCGGCGCCAGCCACGGCCACACTCGAACGCACTGCATCAAGGTGACCAACGCGCTCGGGGGTGGATTCTCCGCTGGCTTGCGCTACAGTAGTGGCTGCCGCGCTGGCGAGGGACCATCGTGCAGGCTCAGACGAAATCAGGGAAACGTGACCGAAACGTCAAGACCACGGGCTCTTCTGTCCAGCGTTGAGTGCAAGTTGAAGCGGTCTCTCGGCTGCCATCGCCGCCAGTGTATGGAGATTCGTGTGCAACCCCATCCAGTCAGTGACGACCGGCGCGGGCGAGTCAGCAGCGCCCGAGGATGGGGTCGTCGCCGCGAGAACACGCCAGAGTGGCGTGTCGTGTGTCAGCATTGAACGCGGTGTAGCCAGCGGCAGAGTGTGCGGGTGACCATCCCGAAGCCCACCGAACGGAGGCCAGACTCAGGTTTGAATTTGCATCGTCCAGAGCAAACCACGTGAACTGACAGCCCCAGTCTCCTATATCTCCTCCGATCGACCGACGGACGATCGCCATGCAGAGCACCAACAGTCCCAACAGCCAGTCCAAGGACGGCAACGCTGTACCGCGAGAGGTGGCGCCGTTCCTCAAGAGCCTGCGGCGTATGCTGCTGGACGAAAGCGACGCTGTGTTGCGCTGGACGCCCGACGGCCGCGCCTTCGAGATCCACGACATGCAGGAGATGACGGCGCGCGTGCTGCCCAAGTACTTCAAGCACTGCAAGTACACGAGCTTCCAGCGCCAGCTCAACTACTTCAACTTCCGCAAATGGACCAAGTCCAAGGCCGTCGTCTGCACCTTCTCCAACGATTTTTTCCTGCGCGACCAGCCTGAACTCGCGTGGCGGATCACGCGCAAGAAGTCGCTCAGTCCGCATGCGCTGCCCAAGTACCGGCCCGCAGCCGCCGCTCGTGCGTCCGTCATGCCCTACTGGAAGAAGGAGCCCCTATCAGCCCCGCACCCTACCGGCTTCGAGAGCATGCTGCTGAATGTTGACAACCGGTGTCGCTTACCCTTCCCGGTGACAATGGACAGCGACCTCATGCTCAAGCAGCACGACGTTCGCCACGCGCAGCAAACACATCTGAGACGGCGCTATTACAGCTTCAACATGGCGGCACCGCCGTCGGAGCCGTACACAGCTACGAGAAGCTACGAAATGGCGAATGGCGAGCAGACTGAGCCACTCGACTGGATCGACTGCCTGCTACCACCGACGGATGACTCGTACATGTGCATGTACCCGCCAGCAGCGCCCTTCACCATGAGCAATGTGAACCTGCGCAAGAGCTTCGAGTTCGTGCCATCCACCAGTCTGTGAACCTGCGCAAGAGCTTCGAGTTCGTGCCATCCACCAGTCTGTGAACCTTTGCTCCTGTGTAAGTATAGTCTGTAGCTACGCTGCCGCGAGAGCAGAGGCCAAAATGCAACGTAGCAGCCACGCGTCTGTAACGAAGACAACCAAATACTTGTATCTACTCAGCGACCCATTGCCTTGACACCCGCTGCGGGAGAAAGCAGGCAGGAAGGATCAACCCAGTCCTTCCTGGTCTCTTCACTGCCACTACGCCACTTATTCTTCATTGACGAGAGCCTTTCACTCCTTCGGTCTGCACTGTCAACACGATGCGATCGTCTCTCTTCGCATATTTATTTCCTTATCATCTGAGTCCGCTGACAGTCGACGGATGTGTGCAGGTTCTGGCGACGGACGTTGGTCCAGACCGGACACTTTATTAGCACTCACGCTGCTGCCGGGTGGAGTCCGACCCCCGCACGAAGGCCTTCACCAGTTCGCGATACCCTTGCGCCATGTCGGCGGTGGCGCGCGTGCTCTGCTCTAGTGAACGCGCGATGGACAGCAGCACGATGCGCTGCTCAGCCAAGACCAGCGACGGCGTCTCCGTGTTGTGTTGCGTCAGCAGCTGCTCCAGCTCTCGACACTTGGCTGTCTGCTGCTGGAAAATGGAAATCAGATCCTGGAAGCCACGCGTCATACCCGCAGCCGCCACCGAACTCTGCTCCACGGACCTGGCCAACGAGCGACTGTAGTCACCTGCAGTATCGTCACTAGCAGTCGTCGCACTGCTGCCTTGTTCCCGTTCCTGCTCACGACTGCTCCTAGATCGGACGTCACCTTCGCTCCCATCAATGCTACACTTCCGCTTGTGGCGCGGAGGAGGAGCAACCGCCATCTCCTCTGATGTCCCCACCGTTGTGGCAGTATTAGTTGCTACAGTCTCTGCAGCCTCCACCTCCACCTGGTGCTGCTGTTTATATAGCTGCTGTAGTTCCTCTTCTTCGCTTAGCTCTTCCTCCTTTAGTTGTCGCCTCTCCACTGGGTGCTCCTGCGAATAGTCCGGGCCACCGTCACCCACGACCTGCTTCATGCGGGCCTCGAAGACCCAAGGTAGTTTTCCCTTGAACGCGTGGCACTTGGGCCGCAGTCGCTTGGCATTCTGCCACCAGTCCTCGCTCATCCCTGTGCCGTCCGAATGGAAGCCTGGCTGGGCGCTAAGCCACTTGAACTCGGCGTACTCACCGCGCAGGTTCTTGAACTTAACTGCCACTTGGCTCACGGTCCACGGTTGTTGGCGCGGGAAGCTCTGGTTCAGTGACGCCGTCAGTATCTCTCTCGCGCGCTGCTTGAGCAACACGCCGTTCTTCGACACGTTGTTCGGGTTGTCGCGCAGTGCCGCGTCCAGCTCCAGCAGCCGCAGCGTCTCAGCCTCGGTGAACAGCACCATCCTGCAGTGCACAGTTATTATGTATCCCTGAAATGTGTGTGAAGCCAATGAAGTGACAAAAACTGACAGCTGACAGTACCATGAGTTGTTGAAGTTGAAAAATGCTTGTTCGGTTATGCTCATGTGAGTTGGTGAGGCAGCACGGCAACGCAATGTGTGCTGACTGAATTGAGTAGAGCATACTCGTATTGCAGGACGGACGCAATGACCAAATGGAAAATGAGAGTAAGAAGCTTACTTAACTGCAGCTTATGGTGGAGGTGATACAGCAACATCGTGCTGTCGGCACTAAAGCAGCAATTTGTGCGCGTGTGAGAGTAGGTACTGTGCTTTCCTCGTTTTTTAAAGGCTCGTACAGGGATACCATGCACGATGATGTATTGGACTGGGGATCAAACGAACTTCGTTTAACATATTATGATGCATAATTCAGTTATGAAAGCTTCTCCTATCGCTAATGACGCGGGTGTTCACGCCACAGCATGCTGCATTGCGTCCACACTGGCACTAAACTAGCTTTCAATCTCCAGCACCTCGACCGTCGCTTAGTGTCCCCACCAGCAGACAAAACTCGCATGACGACACTGGCAAACTTTAGACTCTTACCATGGATACCCCCGCACACACTAATAACTTCGCCCCGTCGCGTGTTGATACTGCCAGTATTCAGCCTGGTTGGTATAACCACACTGGCAGCATCATACTCAACTCACATCTTACTTGGCTCAATATTGGCCATCTGCAGTTCTCAATAATAAATAATAAAGCATTTGGGTCGTTTCAGGCTCCGCACGTCCCGTGTCGCCGTTTGTAGGGCCTCATCGCCCAAGTTGAAGCGAAGCGCCTGCCGTCGGGACAAATGGGCTGCATCCTGACCAAAGTCTGTCTGGACGAAGGTGCGTCGTCATCCGTCTCTTCTCTCGCCTCATCCGAATCGTCCTAACCTTTTTCTCGTTCTTCTCCTGTATAATAGACCTGCTGATGCTGGGGGACACCGCGCCGTACGAGAACCAGCAGGATGAGCCAGCCACGCAGCAGTCTCGTCGCCTCTCACGGGCCAAGGCGACGCTGCTAGTGGTGGAACCTAGCGACGTCTCGGGGCTGCAGAAATCGACGCCCGAGAAGAAGAAGAAGAAGTCGACAGACTCAGACACAGAGCCTCTCGCGAATCTACTCGTGTACGGCGGAGGCGTCCCTGGTGTCGCCTTGGACGACGATAGAGTGGAGTTGCCAGAGTTCACAAGCGTCCGAGAAGGAGGCTACAGGTCCAGGAACGGGCGATTGCAGTGGGGTACACGCTCCAGAGCAGGCAACGACCCACTGCGACGCCGCAAGGAGAATCAGGACGCCTTATGTGTCTGTGACGCGCTGGCTGGAGACCCAGACGCCACTTTCTTCTCGGTCTTTGACGGCCACGGACCTCAGGGGGCTTTTGTGAGCCACTTTGTACGGGAACACTACCATCGAGCAGCGGCTGAAGCCTATGCAGAGCTCATCCCACGAGCGTCTCACTCTAATGGCAATGGGGCGAGCGTGTCGACCAGGAAAGCGAGCGTTACGTGCGACGTCGTGTCGGAGATTTTCCAGCAAGCGGCCCGGACGGTTGTGGGCGAGTTGGAGGCCAGCGCCATTGACGTCAAAGTGAGCGGCACCACAGCTGTGGCCATGCTAGTGCGCAAGACGGACGTATTTATCGCCAATCTCGGCGACAGTCGAGCTGTAGTCGCGAGGTTTTCAGACGAGCAGCAGCGCTACGAACTTCACTGCGAGACGACGGACCATAAACCGGATGTGCCAGAGGAATGCGCTCGGATCGAGCGGAATAATGGGCGGGTGTTCGAGTGGGGCTCCTATCGCGTCTGGCTGCAGGACGTCGATATGCCTGGACTGGCCATGTCGCGCTCGTTTGGGGACTCTGTCGCTAAGACTGTGGGGGTGACAGCGGAGCCGGACGTGACGACAATGGAGAAGCTGAAGCTGAGCAGTTTGGACAAGAAGAATGGGGAGAAACCGCCTGCATTCGCAGTACTCGCCAGCGATGGCATCTGGGAGTTCATGACAACAGACGAGTGCATCGATTTTGTGTCTACGTGCATCATCGACTCCGGGATGTCACCTCAAGAGATATGTACAGCTCTGGTAGAGGAGGCGATCGATCGATGGGATGCAGAAGAAGACGTGATTGATGATATCACTGCAGCCGTGGTCTTCTTTTGACGGGAAGAAGGGAACTATTTATCCCTCAGAGGAAAGACGGCCAAGCTCAGGTCTTGAGAACCTTTTTTGATCGATCTCCGCCTCCGATTCAAGGCACTGACGATGCTGCTGGTTTTATTGATATCCTGGGTCTAGGAACCAGCTAGAAGTACTGCTTTCCGAGGCGAATAAGTATATTTATTAACTAGACTGAGGCACTGTCAGGTTTAGCACTGTCCAGCTCTATTGAGAGATGACCCAAAGGTGCGCACTAAGGAAATTGGATGACCATGTCCGGCGAAACGGATGCTGGTCGTTTGAGCCCCATGATCCCTGCTAAAATAGTCGCGCAGTTCGCTCTCAGCAGGCAGCGACCTGTGGACGTTTGCGTTTTCGTGGCACCCTCGTGGATGCTACCATGATCAAGCACGAGTGGCCAGGGCTGTCCGAGTTTCGAGATCACGCAGTGAGTGGCGTCGTCCTCCCGCATGTCCCGGCGCACGAGGTTCTAGAGAAGAAAGTCGTGCGAGACGCAGAACGAATCGGACTGTCGAACCTTTCGATGCCTCCGCGAGCCTCAATTATCCCGAGTTTATCCCAGCGATTTACCCGTGCGATTCAAGTACTGCCCAAGCCAACACAAGGCGGCGATCAGACTAATAAGCGGAGACTGGGACAACGATCTCTGGTTGTTCTGGTCGAACGATTCAAAGCGTGGATTGTGGCATGGAAAAGGTGGTGTACGCTTGCAAACCTCTTGGCAGCTGCAAGTGTCGCGGACTCGTTGTATCTCTTACTGAGTGCTCCGTTGCGCGTGGGATTCTTCTTCGATCCTTGGCAAGACACAGTGGGTCACGATGTGTGGAAGCCAGGGATTTTCGTATTCACAGTTGCAGACATGACTGGAAATTTTCTGCGCGTTTGGAACTCGCGTGTGCATTTATCTGTAGGGGTACGGCTTCTTCTTAAGCTCAAAGTGAGTCCATCCGAGTTAGCTCCTCAACAAGAAGAAGAAGAAGAAGAAGAAGAAGAGGAAGAAGATGAAGAAGATACCAAAACAAATGCCAACAGCAATCGAAGTATTCGCAGCACCACTAGCAGTGGCAAGAGGAGAACTCTACCTGATGGATGGATAGCGTGGCTGGTGCTGGTAGTATACTGCATCCCCTGGGAGCTGCTAGTGCTCCTAGTCTTACGTGGCCAGCGCATCAACATCCTCCACGTGCTTGGACTATTTCGTCTTCTCACAGCCCACAGCCGAATTGATTCTCAACTTGCTGCAACGATAGGTGGCATACCGCAGAAGCTCTCGTCAGGTACAGTAGCCAACGTGCTGGTTCTCTTCGTTTATGGAGTGTATTTTTGCCATGTTGCAGCGTGCGGGTACATGCTGGTAGCCCACTGGGAGTGTGGCTTGGACTTCAGGAGGTGCGTCTCGACTCCAGTCCCATCAGGCTGCTGGGTGCTTCGTGATCGTCTTGAGACTGGCTCGTACTTCAGACAGTACGTTCGCACGCTCTACTGGGCCTGCAAGACTGTGGTGACGTTGGGCCAAGGTGACCTCATCCCTGTCACGTTGGTTGAAACTGGTTATCGGATCGTGGTTCAGTTCTTCGCTGGTCTTTGGGTCACCGCCATCCTCACAGCGTACACATTTTTCTTTGCCCACAAAGACGCAAATCTGGCTAGCAACATCAGCACTCGTCTCGATCAAGCGTTGCAGGTACGCAGCCTCATATCATGATACAGAGTTTTATTCACGAGTTTCACTGATCGATAGTCTCTCGTTGCGTGCAGTTTCTAACGGCTCGTAAAGCTCCAGCGCAACTTGTGACTTCCGTGGACACGTATTTCCAGTACATGCAGCGCACTCGCAATGGCGTGGAAGAAGAACTGATTCTGGCAGCTTTGCCGCCGCATTATCGAACCCAGTGCTCCCACTACGTTCGCTACAAAGCCATCGCACCCCTGGCTATTTTTCGGCGAAGGAAAGGTGCTTTCTTGCGCACTGTGATGGAGGCATTAGTGCGAGACGTGTACGCTCCGGATCAGACTCTACTAGAGCCTGGAGAAACAGACGAGATGTTTATCGTGGCATGTGGTGAAGTTCGACTGATTGACGCACGTGGTGGAGTCTGCATTGGACGCATCACGGCGGGGAATGCGTACGCTGAGTATGCCTTGTTTGAACGTCACGGGGCTCGGCACCGACTGGAGGCAGCGACTTTCTGTGAGGTTTGGTATCTTCCGACCAAAGCGTTCAAGGCAGCGCTGGCTAAACACTTTACCAAACTAGTGTACGCTTCGCTGCTATTGCAGCAGTTTGGAACCAAACCATTGACGGCAACTAGCAACTACGATGTGGATTCGGTGACTTCAATGAAGACGCGAGCGCGGCATTCCAAACTTTTAGGCCACGGGAGTCTCCTGCTGCAAGCTGTTGAGGCTCGAAGACTGCGTAGCGCCGCTGCTGCAATTGCCGCTGATGCTGCAAACTTAAGCTCTGATCGTACATTATCCAGCACCGTGGCGCAATTAATTGTCGCGAAAACTGCTGCGTGGCGGATGCCCAACTCGAAGTTTCGAACGCACTGGGCCCTGGCAGAGTGTATTTTAATGCTCTATCTCCTCGCCGAGGTACCGTATCATCTCGCGTTTCAACGTGGCTTTGGACTACTAAACGGAGTCGCAGGAACCCAAAGTGATGGCACGACGCCACGCAGTGTTCAAATGGCAACTTTTCTGGTGTCATTAACTGTGGAGGTTTTCTTTTATGTCGACCTGGTGCTACGGGCTTTTTACTTTGTTCGCCCGTTTCCTGGAGTCGAGTTGGATGATGGATTTCTAGGAACCTCAACGCGCAAACTGGAGCCCGACGCAGCCCTAGGATCATCACTTAATGCGCCTACAATCGCGTTAGCCACGCGAAGGTCGCAGATTTTTCAGCTCTACTTACAGCACGAGAGTCTCATGTTGGAGATTGTCGCTCTTGCGCCTGCTGCGTTAATCTGGGATGTTTTGCCGAAAGAGCTCTTTAGTCGGCGTAGTGTCCACATGTTCAGGTGTCTACGTCTCCTGCGGTTATTTCGTGTGCGAAAGCTACGTGGTAAACTTCATGGGGTTCTGGCAGGACGTGGCTACGGCCCAGCACTTCGACTCTTGGCAGAAATTGTCATCTTTTGCTCGGCGACATCTCATGCAGCAGCGTGCATTTTCTTTGCTGTAGCGGACCGAACGTCCTTCGAGGGCGGATTACCAGTAAACGGTGTGGCACCGAGGTCGCTGTCGCTTTCGACGTGCTTGGAGGACGCAAGTCGCTTCGATAACTGCACGTGGTACATGTACGACCGCAGTACGTTCGACATGGACGCCCCGTACTTGCGCTCAATGCTGTGGAGTATTGTGCTGCTGTCTACTGTTGGGTTTGGCGATATCATCGCGTTTTCAACTCGTGAGTGCATTGTGGACGCGCTCTGGATCTTCTTCAGTGCAAATATCTGCTACATCACGAGCTGTGCGCTGTCGAGTGTGTTAGCGCAGATTAACGTTTTGAGTACTATCCGCCACGACCGCATCGAGGGAATCAATGTACTATTGATGAGTCCCAGTATGGCTTCCGTATCGGATGCTACAAAGCGCACCATTCGCAGTTATTACGAGGCCAAGTGGAAACTTAATGGCAGCGCAGTGGGCGACCTGGGGCTGCTTGAGCATCTGCCTCGTTCCCTGCGTCGAGCCATAACGTCGCAGTTGTACGCTCCAGATTTGCGTCGCTGTGCTCTGTTCGTTGAAGAATGCGGTCTACGAGCCTCCAGTGCCAGTGGTGATGCAGCGTTATTCATGCAACAACTAGCGCTGGCCATCACGTGTGAACACTTTTTGCGAAATGTGACAGTGATCAAAGAAGGTCTTTTGGCCAGCGAGTTTTTCGTGATTCTCAGTGGCGAGCTCGAGTGTCTTCTGCCCCCAGTTCCGTTTGAGTATAACGCGACTCCTACCACCAAATTTGTGTCTGCAAGTCGCATGGCCAGGAAGTCCATTCACCTTGTGGCCACAGCAGCAATGAAACGAACACGTGATAGCGCTCGAATGGCCAGGGATTTCACGACATCAACGCTGCAGGGCAGTCGTTTAAGAGATGGGGTTATGGCTATGAGGCCCTTTATCCGGCCGCGATTTCAGGCCGTAGAAGAGGAATCCTCAGTCTCTGACGCTCGCACCTCGCGATCTCGTTCTTCCGTCACTCGTTCGCATCCAATGATGAAGCCGCAGCTAGCAGAGACGCCAAGTGAGCGCCATCCAAAGCTTTTTCGCTTCGGTAGTTTCAAAGGTGCGCTGAAAGACCCGACAGTCGCTGATGCAGCCCCCGTTCCGATCTCTGTACTAAAGCAACACGACTACTTTGGAGAGGAAAGTTTGGCTGATTTTCCGAAGGTCTACGAGGTGAGTATTCGTGTCGTGTCAAGTGCGCGGGTGGCGGTGATTCGACGTCGTGACTTTTTGGCTTTGGCTGCACGTTTCCCTCATTACGTGGCTCGTATGCGGAGACGAAAGACTCAACTTCGTGAGAAAACTCGGAGCTTGGTGCGCGCACATCGTGCTAACTTTCAGGGTGAAAGCAACAAGAAACTTGTGCGTGTATTGGGAACTTGTACGTCGCTCTATGTGGACAGCAGCAAGTCAAAGCTCGAGAAACGCGGTGCACATGTGCTGGACCCGACAAAGACTTTTGCTCGCTGGTGGCATCGCAGCATTGGGTTTATCCTCGTGTACAATTTCTACGTCATCGTCTTCCGACTGGCCTTCCTCCCGTATCCTGACGCCACGACGATGGTTTGGTTCACTGGAATCGACTACACGCTAGATATACTGCTTTATGCTGACGTGTTCCTAAAATTTGGACATCTGGGTTACATTGAATTTGGTGAACCCGTACTAAATCCTCAGTCTATCAAAGAAAGCTACCGAGCAAGTGGTCGGCTGTGGCAGGACTGTCTAGGGATGCTTCCTCTCTATTACCGTGGCGACATGTTTGGTATGACTGCTGCTCGGTTGCCACGTCTTTTGCGCTGTCTGCAGCTTGGCGAATTGCTCCAGGAAGTCCATACAGAAATCCAGGAACGTTTTTTGCGTGGTAACGCTGTTTTATTGAGCGTCTTCGACTTGGTCAAGTTTTTCCTCATCTTTGTGTCGACCGCCCACTACATTGCTAGTTTCTATTACTTGCTAGGCTGGGCACAGCTTGAAACGGGGCTTGTGACGACGAGTTGGATCTCCGTTGACCTCGTGTTAAGGCAAAATCCCAATAGCCCCATGGTGCATTACATGCGCTCAATGTATTGGTGCCTCTCCTCCGTAAGTGACACATTATAGTTTACTTTTTCTTACCGATACCAGTGCTCTAACTTTTTTTTTTGTGATTGCAGTTTACAGTTGACTGCTTCGGTGATATTATCGCTAGAAACTTCCTCGAGTCCTGTTACGAGCTGTTCACGTGTGTACTCGGGTGGGTTTTCATCGGGCAGGTTATTGGCCGTATCAACGCGCTGATGATCACACTTGATAAAACGCAAAAACAACGAAAAGACCGGGTGGAGGATTTTCAGCAATACGCCAAACAACGAGCTCTGCCCAATTGCTTGCGACAACGTGCGATGAAAGGTCTGGCTGTCAAGGCCCAGTGTCAATTGGAACTAGATCTGCATAAAACGCTACGAGACCTGCCTGGTGCATTGCGCGCTCTTGTCGCTGTCGAAATGTACAGTGGACTATTGCGGCCATTGCCTGAATTCGCGCAACTGAGTCGTGCTCAATTGGAAACTGTGGCACGTGCTTTAGTTCTCGAGATCTACTTACCTGGCGATATCATTTGTGAAACCAATCGAATGGGAACTCGGCTGTATATTCTGAAGCACGGTTGTGCAGAACGTGTAGCCCCCGGGACAGGAATTGTGTATGGAGCTCTCACAGATGGCGCTTTGTTCGGTGAGTTTGCTTTCTTCCTGCCGGGCGCGAGACGACTCTTTTTCGTACGTGCTGTACGCAGTTGTCAAGTTCTCCAGCTTCATCGTCGTGTCTGGGATCGTCTTTGGCCCCCGGCCGTACGAGTACAAGTGGAACAAACTGTGCTTGCAGTGGTGACGCGCATGTACAGACGAACTGCGTGGGGCTTTTTGAACATTGCCAAGAATTTCTACATCAAGAACGATTCACCCGTACCAGCGTTGGGTCCACAACGCCCATCTATCGTATCTGGACGGCCAGTTCCTTTTCTGAAAAGTACCAAATCAAGAGAACCTGCCATCACCCATACAGTAGCCACTAGACACACCAGTGGCAATGGGGTTACTTCAGTGCTGCCAACTGCAATTCGAACACCTGTAGTCTCATTTCGCAGGCGCGTGTCGGCCTCAGATATGTCCAGTGTATCGGAGAATGCTGATACTCTTGATTCGTTTCGTGACATACTGGGGTCATTTCGAAGTACCCGTAAAAGCTTCGTAGCACCAAAATCGTGTACCGAGGTCTCTCATACGATGGTGTCAGCGTTTAACGACGCAGTTTCACCACTACTACCGAATTCTGTAGCGACGGAAGATCCTTTAGCGCCGCTTGCGCGACTGTCAGCAATTACCGAGCTAAACTGGAAGACACACGAAAAACGTCTTCGGGCAATCCAGCTTTTCTACGTTGCCTGGGGCCACGTGCGAGACGACGTACGACGTCTTCGCGAGGTTGAGGGAAGTACACGGAGAGTGACACAGCGGCGGGTTTCAATTAGCGTTCCACCATCATACAGCAGCATGCGAGAAGCTCGTCTAGAGGAAGTCACAGCGAAGGTTCGAGTTCCTGTGAAGCGGCGACACTCGATCCAGTCTGACCCTGTTGATCTGCGGTCGAAATTCATGTTGTCTCCATCGGAGGTTCGTATCCTGGAAGAGCGCATGGTCACATCTCCTGCTGTTGATACCAAGACACGTCCACCGCACCCTACAATGCTAGCTCAAGCGGCTACTTCACGTACACGCTCCATACGAATAGCAAGACCGTTGTGGTCGCGATGGTGGCGACGTATCAGCATCTCGAACCGAAAGGTGACTCCATTTGCCTCGACGGCCAAAGCGACTAATGCGCTCGCCGTACAAAGCTCTCCGTACTCGATTTGGGCAGCACCCAGTACACGAACAGCTCGGATTGATCAAAACTCTCGCTTCCGTGATGTTTGGGCTTCCATTATGCTGATCGTGACGCTCTACTACTTGATTGCGATCCCGTTGCAAATTGGCTTTTTGGATGGCGTCTTGAATGAGACCCAGAACGAGCGTATTGTCATTGCCTGGTTTACTGTGGAGTATGTGATCGCAGACGTTGCTTGTTTAGTCGACTTTGTCCTGCATCGCAACTATTTCGTGTACCAGACCAGTAGTGGAGAGGCCGTGACGGATCCGGGGCGTATCGCTCGTCACTATTGGAGCCACGGTTGGTACTTGGTGGACGTGCTGTCGATTCTACCGGTCGAGTTAGTCATGTTCGGGCTGGTGGTGGCTCTCCGTCAAGCTGGTTACGCTCCTCCACCTGCCACAACGTCCGAGTGGCCGCTTCTGTTCTCTCCTCTGGGCGGGCTCGTGAATTGGCACACGTTTGCCTTCTTGCGCATTAACCGGTTCCTGCGTATCGTTCATCTTCGGCCACTGAGCGACCGACTCCAGCGCTTCCTGCTGTACGACAGACGACTGCGACGATTGACTCCAGGCATCTGCTACCTCATTCGACTCGCTCTCGATTTCTTGTTGGGGACACATTGGCTGTCGTGCTTGTTCTACGGCGTATCGTACCTGGTCTACGATGATGGAGAGCAGTCGTGGCTCACTACAGCAGATATGCTGGCGTTCGGTGATCATGTTCGCACTTTGGCTGACATTCGGAAGGTGCCGCTGATTCAATCGTATCTGCGGACTTACCACTTCAGTATTGGCGCCATCACAACGGTGTGTTATGGCGACATTGTGCCTATGAACGCCCATGAGACTCTAGTTACGATGGCAGTGATTTTTATCTCGGTGGGGATTTTCAGTATGCTCTCGGGTGGGTTTTACAAGTATTTCGACATGGAACTGGGACGACGCGCAGAGTACGAGGAGAAAGTGGCTCAGATTGGTCACTTCTTGCGCTTCCACCATTTTCCTAGCGATTCGTGGCGTCAGATGCAAGTTTACTTTGCTCTTTCGTGGCGAGAGAGTCGCGGTCGTCGAGCGCGAACTTCTACGAGGTTTACCTCCTTCAGTTCGACAAGACTTGGCGCAACATGTCCACGCTAGTCTACTGAAGAACGTCGCCCTCTTTACGCGGTGTGATCCTGTCTTCGCTCGGGCGATCATTGCCGCTTTGCAGCATGAATTCTTTGTGCGCAACGACGTTATTATCCAGCGAGGCGACATGGAGCGAAGTTTGTATATCGTCGAGAGCGGCATCGTCCTCATTTCAGCCGTTCGAAAGCGTCCGATACATCCTGGAAGTGGTGATGACATCGCAGCAGGAGCAGAAGAAGAAGAAGAAGAACGCAATGACCACGGACGTGCCGATGGCAACAACTCCCCGTCGGTGTCTGTTAACGAATGGGTACGAGTAAGTGTGTGTGCATCAACGCGGATGCGTAAGAAGGCAGATGTACAACCAGCGAGGCAGCGACAGAAGAGTTTAGTGGCCCACATGTCGCCCACCGGAACAGTAGCCGACATCAACAAGCAAACAGAGCGCGAGGAGAAGATCTACAAAGGTCCATTTGACTACTTTGGCGAGTGCTCGCTGCTGTTTGGTACTCCTCGCAACGCCACGTGCATGGCCTTGTGTGTCACGAGTCTGTTCGTGCTCACGAGTGCGCGGTTCGAAGCCATTCTGGACGAATTCCCACACGAACGCAGCAACAGCGTAAGTGCTTGGGTCATGACTCGAACTCCAGCAACAAAACTGGAAACCGGCGAGTAAGTTAGACGTCATTTCCATGGGTTTGTTTAAACTTCCTTTTTTTCGACTGCAATTGTCAACGATCAAAATCAAAACTCGGAAGTTAAAACTACAAATCAGAATCAAAAGGTTCATTCCAGCAAAAAGCTTAAAGCACCGCGGAGGAAAGCAATCTAGAAGAAAAGGGCAGTGGCCAGAGCCAGCACCGTCGACATGAGCACAGCCGACACGCCGTTCATCGCAGCGCCGCTGGAGCTCGAGTCGCCGTTGTTGCCCGAAGCGGTTGAGTCCGTGGTGGTGGAGCTGTCAGCCGAGGCGTCACCCGTGCCGCCGTTCTCACCCACAGCCTTCTCCAGAGTGGGGAACGTCCAGTCGCTGGGCGGGGTCTCGCAGCCGTCCGAGGTCGAGTTGCAGACCGTGCACGTGGAGCCGTAGAGCTCACGCTTGCAGCCAGCGTCACTGTTACACTTCTCGACGTTAAGGTAGCACGCCGGGTTCTCGGCCGCGAGCTCCTCCGGGGTGGGCAGGGGCAGCATGTGCTCGATGATGCTCGAGTCCAGGCCAGACGTCACAATGAGACCGTTCGTCAGGTTGTAGTAGGCCTCCACGAGCTTCTTGGCACGCTCGGAGTTGGCGTCCTCGTCCTGCGGGTTCTCCCAGAAGGAGATACCATCGATCCACTCACCACTCTCTGTGGCCTCAAACTCCACGCCGCCGTCCTCACAGAACTCCGTGAAGTTGGCGTACGTCTCGCCCGTCGTGTTGCTCACCATCGACGTGATACCGACCAGGTCGTCGATCAGGATGAAGCCAAGCACACGGTAGGCGAAAGTGCAGCTCACACCATCAGGCATGACACCAATGTCACACAGACCCTGACGGGTGCTGGCACGGCACTCGGACGTCTTGTCGCTCCACTCCTCAAGGGGGCACGAGTTGGGGAACGAGTACCAGACGTTGTTCGGGTACGGGGCACGAGGGTCCGTCTCCTTGATGGTGCCGCCCACGAAGGGGCCAACCTCAGGCTCCCCGTCGTCACCGTTGAAGTAGTAGCAGGCAGTAGGGAAACCCTCACCGCCCGACGACGTGGTAGAACTGGGCGTGCAACGACCTGAGTCCATAGCGAGCATCGTGCCGTACTCGTTCTGATTCGACGTTTCCGCGTACAGCGCCAGCGTCTCGTTCGTCTGGGCGATCGCGTACTCGTAGAGGACAACATAGGCCATTTCGTTCTTACGCGTGCATCGCTCCTCAGTCGAGCGAGTGTCGTAGTTGATTCCTTCAGCCTGGACGTACATGAGTGCGCCCTCCACAGACGCCGTGTTGACCGTGTCCATGAGGCCCACGTAGGCCTCGTTAGCGTCGTCATAGTAGGCCGACACGAAGCGCTGCAGCTCCTCATTCCACACAGGCATGTCGCTCTGCACACGGGCCTGCACCACGTGAACGGGCGTCATGTGGTACGAGTCCGACGCGGCGCCAGAGGACGAGCCAGTGGACAGAGAGCCCATGAAGTCACTAGCGGCCGAGCCCGTCGCCGTCGTGGTCGAAGTCGTGGTGGACGTGGACGTCGAAGTGGACGCGCTCGAGCCGGACGTGGCGTCCGAGGCGGCGGTCACCGTGCCAGCGCTGGACTCGGTGGACGACTGGGCGCGGACGGCCACAACAAAGACAGTCGTTAAAGCGAGCGTCGAGAAGACCTTCATTCTTACTTGAGTGTCTGTGTAATCTGCAGACTCGAACGCGGAGTGCACACGAGAAGGCAAATTGGGAATTGACTCGCGGTGGAGGGGAGAGGGACATGCACATCAATCGGCAAGTCTCCACGAGCCAGTTCACGTGGTCCGGCTGGATTTTGAGACGCAAAAGGGGGCAGTGCAACGCGACGACTTTGTGGCGACAGATGGCTGAAGAGAGAGACCTGACCTCAAGCTGATGCGGCCTCTACGGCATTGAAAGGCAACCCTCCTCTCTTGAGACGGAGGCTGCTACGACGGAAACGTGCAATTTGGCAAGGAAGTTGGCGAGCGAAGTGAAAGTTTTCGATGCGATCACTTCTATCGAAGTGGTGGCACTGAAGCCATCCTTTCGCTCTTCGGCGGCCGTGAGTCACTGCTGTTAGACTCAACAGCGGCACTCCTTCCGCAGCTGACAAGATTCGCACACGGCGCAGCGTTGGTGATGTGGTGGCGGAGTGCCGCTCCGCTCAATACCTTTCTTTTGTTTATTTAAATTTTTATGTTGGGTTAGAAATTACTGTAGCTTTAATTCAAGCATATGAAAATAAATTTGTAATAATGTAACGTGAGTTAAAATTTTCTACGTAAAATATTAGTTTCTATTCAAAGAAGAAGAGGATCTAATGTTGGTTTAAGTATAAATAATAAAAGCATTAAGTGGATGCTAAAACAATAGAAATTAAATTCAAGCAAAATCATTATGATTTACACAATTTAAAAAAACCTTTAATTTTAGCTAACTGGGACTTCCATTTAATGCGCAAACATCTCCTGTCGAATGTTTTAAAACATGCTCTTTTAATTAGAATGGAATTAGCATCTTGCGCAAACTCATCTTTTAAAGTTAAAAAACTTTAATTTATTTATTCCGCGATTTGTTTCATAGCTTTAATTTGAGCTGCAAAACCAACACGACTTACAGATAATTTGATAAATGAAAAATTGCTAAAGGATAATTTGATAATCCGCAAGCAAACATGCGAATGGGTAAAGGAAAAGGTGCTGTTTCTTTTTGGGTAGCTAAAGTAAAAAAGGGTCAAATTTTATATGAAATGAGTTTATCTCCATATAATTTAAAGATAACAATCATGGAACGGTAACATTGGAACTTTAACAGCAAATGATAAAAAAAAAGCTAAGAAATATATTTTTTTCATATGAAAATTTAAAATTACTATAATATCATATTTGATATTTTTAAAATAGACAGTGTATGGTTGGAAGCACGTTGGTTAAATAGAAGACCTTCGGTCCGCGGTGTAGCAAAAAATCCGGTTGAAATAAAAATAACCATACAACATCAACAAAATGCCAACACAAAGAAAAAATTGTGGTTAAACCATAAGGTAATAACAAATAAAAATAACACAGTAATGGCTCCTACATATAGATTGTCAATTTAATTTTTTTTAAAAAATATCAATACCTTCTTTTTTTAATTCCCAAAAATGAAAATTTATTTTTATTTTTTAAAAAAAGCGTTGCATTTTTAAATTTATTATTTAATAAATAGTAACATTAAAAATCATTTCAAAAATTTGTTGAAAACGTGTCGGAATAAATTTAGTTTTTAAGGTATTTGGATAATAAAAAATAAAAATAAAATATTATTAAATAACTTATAAATATGCAAAACCAAAAAGATAATTTAAATTAACAGGAGTAGGATAAAAACTGCAATCAAGGTAAAATAAGAACTAAATAAAAAAATAATTATTGTTTAAAAAATGTGAAATATGAAAAGGATGGCGGGACCCCGGGGTCCCACGTGGACCCCGGTGCTCTCATCACGTACCGGTATTGAATCAACAGATGTATTGAAATTGTATGTACTAGCTAAAGTGAACTGCAGTTCATGGTGTCTTTCTTCGCCTACTTCTTCGCCGAGCTAAAAAACTGTAGGATAGATGGCTGGTTAGATTTTAGGCCGGCCTTCTTCATTCTGGGACGACCAGGTTTCCGCTTTGTCGAACTGTTTGGCGTAGCGTTGCTAGGCGTAGTTTCACCAGGCGTAACCGCGTTGACGATCGCTTCAGGGACGTCGGGGTAGTAGGCCAGATACTCCTTCGGAATCGAAAAGTACTTTGCTGACAGTGATTTGACCTTTTTCGCAGGGAGCTCCTTTATGGGGTGTCGTGGAAGCTGCACAACAGAGATTGAAGCTTCCAATATACTTCCAACATTTGCGCCAAATAATTCCATCAACACTGCTTTCTTGATGTGATCAACATTGTCCGGATCTACCATTGCGAATGTGATTGAGTCACCGTCTGCTGTGTCGACTGTGTTGCGAGCGGTGCAAAGGCCATTGTCAATCTCAAAAAGGTAGTTGGAAGTGTAGCCTGATGGAGGCGACATAAAATATTTGTCGAGAAGTGAACTCCACCCGACGAAGAATGGGCAGCTGGGGTCATTCTGATCGAGAAATTTGGCGTTCACACTCTTGACCGTTTTCACTTTGTCTACAAGCTCCATAGGGATGTAAAAGTTTTCTCCACGCATTGCGCGGCGGCACCATACCACCACACGGTCAGCAACATTGTGCGAGTGACCCAGGAGCAAAAAGCAAATAACTACCTTTTTGTATGGGAAAATGACCGACAACAGCGCGAAAAACATCATCACGGTTTTCGAATTATTTTGACCCACACAGTTGTCGAGAACACTGAGACAGACCTCCGCCGCTGGTATCCCGCGGCTTGCATCCCTTTGTATTGTCGATAGATGATGTAGAAGCCGGAGACTACAATAAGCGTCTGCATTTTCCCCCTGCCCGCGTTCATCGTAAAAGTACACGTTGTTCTGTCCATTCGAAACGTCTGCAATTACGAAGTTCTGTATCATCAAATTGCTGTTGAAATAGTCTGCTGAAGGACGGCAAAGACCATAGTACGGCATCAAAATACCACCTCCATAATCTTCTGCTTGAATTTGTACACGACAGTACAC